>NC_069457.1:34690900-34696398 GCF_026875155.1 Cherax quadricarinatus | reverse complement strand
TATCAGCGTTTTATAAGACAGAAAAGGAACCAGCTCCACCACATGCAAAACAGTTACGGTTTCTGTTTCACAGTCATCTGGCAGGACGGTAGTACCCCCTGGGTGGTTGCTGTCTACCAAACCTACACCTGTATATATAAATATATATTTTTATTTTATATATATATATTTAATATATTTTTTTTTTTTCCCCCACTAAACTCTCCTCCCCCCCTTCACTTTGTTTCGTTGGGCCGGGAATCCAACTTTTTCATTCAAACATCACAATCATCTGTTTCTTGTCATCCGCACTACATCCACGCACATTTAACATCCCATTTTTAAAAGTTTTTTTTTCTTCTCTTTTTTGAAAATTTTCACAGGAAAGGGTTATACCCATTGCTCCGGCTTTTTAGTCGCCCCACGACACCTGGTTACGGGGGAAAAGATTCTTCCATTTCCCCCATGGAAAAAAAAAAGAAATAAAGAAGAAAAAGAGCTATTTAAAAAGAAAAAACCTAGATGAAATGATATAATAGCTTGGCGTGTCTGTAAGTGGACCAAAGTGAAAGTAGGAAAGCAAAAAACCCTGTTACTACGTGTTTTGAGACAGAGTGTATCATCTGTAGGGGAAAGGGAAGGCGGGAGGGTCGCCTAGGAAAGGTTGGAGGGGGGGGGTTTAAAGGGGGTTTTTGTGTGCGGGGGGCTTGGACTTCCAGCAGGAAAGCATGGCGTGTTTGATGGAGTGAAGGGGAGACAAAGGGTTTTTAAAACTTGAGTGCTTTGGAGTGTGAGCAAAGTAACATTTATGGGGGGGTTCCCAGGAAACCGGCAGGCCGGGCTTTGGGCCTGGAGATGGGAATACAGTGCCCCACCTGAAGGGGGGTGTTAATGTTCGTTTAAAAACTGTAGGTAAAGCCCCCTTTTGGCAAGACGTATGGAGGAATGATGGGGAAAGTTTTTTTTTTTGGGCCACCCTGCCTTGGTGGAAACGGGATGTGTAAAAAAAAAAAATAAATATATATATATATATATATATATATATATAATAATATAATTATATATATATAATATATATAATATATATTTTAAAGGGGGAATGTTATCAAAAATTTTGTTGAAAAAAAGAAAAAGTTTTTGGGTGAGATTAAAAGTTAAAAAGCCTAGAGAAAAAATGGATTTTTCAGTTAAAAATAGGGGAAAGGGGGTTATTAATGGAGAGTTAGAGGGATTGGGGAAAATGGAAGGAATATTTGAGGAATTTTTAAATGTTGATGAAGATTGGGGAAACGGATTTCGTTTAGGGGAAGGAGAAAAACATCTTTTTGGAGTGGGAAAAAGCCAGTTGTGAGGTGGGGGAAGTTCGTGAGGCAGTAGGGAAAATGAAAGAGGGGAAGGGCCCGGGGTTGAGGGTAAAGATAGAAGTTAAAAGCGGTGGGGGTATGTTTTGGGGTGGTTGGGGCAAATTTTTTAATAAATTATGGAAGAGGGTAAGGTACCTAGGGGTTGGGAGAGAGCATGCATAGTTCCTTTTAAAAAGGGAAAGGGAATAAAAGAGAGTGCAAAAATTTTAGGTGGATATCTTTTGAGTGTACCTGGTAAAGTGTATGGTAGAGTTATAATTTGAAAGAATTAAGAGTAAGACGGAGAATAGGTATAGCAGATGACAAGGAGGCTTTAGGAAAGGTAGGGGTGTGTGGAACCAGGTGTTTACAGTGAAACATATAAGTAACAGTATTTAGATAAGCCTAGAGAGGTCTTTGTGGCATTTATGGATTTGGAAAAGGCGTATGACAGGTTGGATAGGGGGGCAATGTGGCAGATGTTTGCAAGTGTATTGTGTAGGAGGTAGGTTACTGAAAGCATGAAGAGTTTTTATCGAGGATAGTGAGGCTCAAGATAAGTAAGTAGGAAAGAGGTAAATTTTTTCCCAGTAAAAGTAGGCCTTAGACAAGGATGTGTGATGTCACCGGTGGGTTTTTAATATATTTATAGATGGGTTTGTAAGAGAATTAAATGCGAGGTCTTTTGGCAAGAGGCATGAGTTAAAAGATAAAGAATCACACACAAAGTGGGAGTTGTCACAGCTGCTCTTGTGCTGATGACACTGTGCTCTTGGGAGATTCTGGAAGAGAAGTTGCAGATATTTGGTGGATATTTTGGTAGGTGTGCAAAAGAATAAAATTAAAGGTGAATACAGGAATAGAGTAAGGTTATGAGGAAATCAAAAAGATTAGGTATTAGAAAGATTGAATATCAGATTGGAGGGAGAGAGTATGGATGAGGTTAACGTATTTCAATATTTGGGAGTGGACGTGTCAGCAGATGGGTCTATTAAAGATGAGTGAAAATCATAGAATTGATCATGGAAAAAGAGTGAGTGGTGCACTATAGGGAGTCCTGTGGAGACAAAAACTTTGTCCCCTTGGAGGCAAAGAGGGGAATGTATGAGAGTATATTTTACCAAACGATCTTAGAGGGGGGGGGAGCGGGTGATGATGTTGTAAGCGAGGAGAAGGCTGGAGGCATGGAATGTCATGTCTGGGCAATGTGTGGTGTGAATATAATGCAGAGAATTCGTAGTTTGGAAGTAGGAAGGAGGTGCGGGATACAAAACTGTTGTCCCAGAGGCTGAGGAAGTTGTTTGAGGTGGTTCGGACATGTTAGAGAGAATGGAGCGAAACAGAATGACTTCAAAGTGTATCAGTCTGTAGTGAAGGAAGAGCCGTGGTAGGGGACACCTAGTAAGGGTGGAGGGAGGGGGTTAAGGAGTTTGTGTCAGGGCTTGTACTTCCAAGCAGGCATTGCGTTGAGCGTGTTTGATATGAGTGAATGGGAGGACAAATGGTTTTTAATACCTTTGACGTGCCTGTTGGAGTGTGAGCAAAAGTAACATTTATAAGGGAATCAGGGAAACCGGCAGGCCGGACATTGAGTCCTGGAGATGGGAATACAGTGCCTGCACTCTGAAGGAGGGTGTTAATGTTCAGTTTAAAAACTGTAGTGTACAGCACCCTTTTGGTAAGACAGTGATGGAGTGGAATGATGGTGAAGTTTTTCTTTTTCGGGGGCCACCCTGCCTGTGGTGGGAATCGGCCGTGTGAATAAAAAAAAAAAATAAAAAAAAAATATATACATAATATAATATAATATATATAATATAATATATATAATATTATAATATATATAATATATATATATATATTATAATATATATACATATATATATAGTGGAACCTCCCCATAGCGACCATTAATCCGTGCAAGAGGCTGGCTGTTATCCGAAATGTTCGGGTGTGCGAATTATTTTCCCCATAAATAAATAATGGAAATCAAATTAATCCTTGCAAGAACACCAACAGTATGAAAAAAAAAATTTTATTTACCACAATAAATGTTAATTTTAATACACACAAACGAAAAAGGGCATGCACAATACATGACACTTACTTTTATTGAAAGATCTGTTGATGATTGATGGGATGGGAATGGGAGAGAGATGTTAGAGTTTTAGAAGGGAATCCCCTTCCTTAGACTTGAGGTGTCGAGTCCTTTTCTGGGTTACTCCCTTCTTCTTTTAATCCACTAGGACCACTTCAGACACTTGACTTCTTTGCACAACATAATCCTGTCCATAGTGCCTGTACCTCCCTCGTTCCTTATGACTTCCCTAAAGTGTTTCACACATTGTCAGTGTAAGAATCACCATCATGGCTTGTCAATAGCGTGTGGGGTGATTTTCATCCATGAAGGTTGCCACTCTTCAAGCCACTTTGCACAGATTTCCTTAATCTTTGTGTAGCAACTTCTTCAAGTTCTCTCTCCCCTCCTCTGAACCAGTTTCCTCAGGTCCCTGGCCTCTTTGCTGTTGAAGTTGATCTTTCAGCTCATCAGTGTTTAGTTCTTCATAGTCACTCCTCCACCACTCTTCCACATCATCCCCACTAACCTCCAACCCTAAGGACTTTCCCCCAATGGCCAAAGTGGATTCCTCAACTGGCATAATCCTCTCAGGGTAAGCCTCAAACCCTTCAAAATCCCTTTTGTCTTCACACATCTGGCCACAGTTTCGGCACTACTTGGTCAAGGTCTTCTTAGTCACTCGGCTCCCAAGCTACTTAAGGTTTAACACAAGTGAATGATATTAAAAAGTGCTCTCTCCAAAATCTCTTAAGTCAGTTGATTTTTTCTGAGGTCACTACAAAGCACCTTTCAACAAACAGAGCTTTTTGTGTACATGTTTTTTTGAAGTATCAATAACCAGCAGGTCCAGGGCTGCAGGAGAGGAGTGGTATTTAGGAGGCAAAAACTCATCCATAATGAATTTCATGTCCCCATAAAATGTCGCTCTGCCACGTCTGTAGGATGACCAGGGCAATTGTCTAACACCAGAGCACCTAAGTTCTAATTTCTTTTTCAGTTAGTAATCTTCACATTGGGGCAAATGCTGTGAAAACCAGTCCATATAAAAAGTCCTAGTTATCGATCCATGCCTTACAGTTTGCCCTCCACAGGCACACACCAAATTCTCCTTGAGGACTTCTTTTGCCTGAACGGTCTGGGAGTTTTCAGAGTGATACACTAATAAAGGCTTCACTTTTGCAATCACCAGTAGCAATGGAACGACATCAAACAAGTAAGCCTGTCTTCACAGGCTATGTCCTGGAGTTGCCTTTTCCTGCTGAAAATGGTAAAATGAAGGTCCCTGCTTGGCATTTTCCTTCCAAAACAGCCTGTTTCATCAACAATTAAACACTTGTTCAGTTTTCAGTCCTTCACGTCTATGTACTTCTTGAATTCCTGCACATATTTTTCAAGCTGCCTTTGTGGTCCGAACTGCAGCCATCACCATCCTGTAACCACACTAATGTATGCCACTAGGTACGCGTTCTTTAATCTCTCAAACAACAACCTTTGCTGGCCCTAAATACACGCACATCATCACTAGTTGCAGGCATTTTTTTTAATTACATCCTCAGCACTTCCTAGCCTTTTCGCTTATGATCCGAATGAGAGACGCTATCTTCCTGTCTAGCTGTTTTTATGGGTAATATAATTTTAGAGTCTCTCAACATCTTCCATCAATTGCGACTCGTCAGAATACACAGTTAAACCTGTTGCAAGAACAGCTTCCTTGATTGCCTTTCTGTTGCCCACACATAGTAGCGATGGTTGATTTGGGTTTCTTTACAAACCTGACAAGGTCGGCGACCACGCACGTGATCCACTTCATACTTATCAATGATCTCTTCTCATACTCTATTGAATTCTCACCTTATTGCTGTAGGGTTGGCACTAGAAAGCTTTCTTGGGGCCATGGTCACTAATTTTCCAGATAAAGCACCGAAAACACTGTAAATTAATACGAAATATTCCGATTGTAAGCCTTGGATGTTACCGCGGAGGCCGGCTGGTAAACAATGCCACCGGCGGAACATGTGAGGCTGGCTGAGGGCGCACATTGGACGCGTCTCGGACGAAGAGCGGTGAGCGGGTTTTTGGGCGGTATGCGAGGCAAA
>NC_069457.1:34665900-34688400 GCF_026875155.1 Cherax quadricarinatus | reverse complement strand
CTGACGGTCTGAGGGTAAAAACCCTCACCATTAAGGAGGGGTAGTGCTAACATTGCACCCTAACTGCGCGAGGCCTCACGGAGAATAGTCCGTACGGAGTGATAACGGGGGCACCACAGAAGGAAGTGTTCCACCGTCTCAGGCAAATACATCAGTAAGGAAAAATATGCCAAATTTTTTCTACCCTTGCCGTGGATTGAACCACAGATACTTATTGTGTGAGACAAAAGATTGCCAACTTAATCCACACTCTTGGAATTGTTCTTGATTATGGGGGAATTATCTGAGCAAGTGCTATGAAAGTGTCAACTACAGTGATCTAATGATACTTGTGCAAATAACAAAGATGAATAGGAAAAATGTGCAGTAGAAAAAAAAATGTGACTATATTTTATGTTAACATTCAAAGTGCAAAAAATAAAAATTAATGAACAAACGTTTAGTAGCATGTGCTGGGAATTTTGATGTCATTGCATTAACTGAAACTGGTATTTTTTTATTTTATTTTTTTATTATTAATTTGGACATGATACTAGAATTGCAAAGAAATACAGTGGTTAAGTGTAACTTTGCCAAGAGCCCCTTATATGCAGAGCATTTGGGCAGGCTAAAATTAACTTAAGATTAACTAAGCAATGAATATATTCAGTGGTAAAAATTATAGTAAACAAAAACAATTAAGACAAATGAGTATTTCAAAGACAGGTCATATGGTCATTTAATGAGTTGCGAGCATTCAGTAGAATGGAAAATTCTGTTAGGTAATGAAATTAAAAAAAATTGATAGGGTCACAGGTTAAACTTTTAATGAGATAAAATTATTCAGTATTTTTTTTAGTTGAGGGTGAGTATGTGATTTTATGAAGAGACTTTAATTTATAAACAGTGTTTCTTTTATATTCCCAGGTAATGAATTCCAGATTTTTGGGCCTTTTATGTGCACTGAGTTTTTGCATAGTGTGAGATGGACACGAGGAACATCAAAGAGTGATCTGTGCCTTGTTTATGGTCATGTGTTTGTTGAGGTTGGTAAGGAGACATTTGACGGGAGGGTTTATATCAGAACTAAATGTTTATGTATGTAGAGGTAAAAGTAATAAGTATGGATATTTTTGTATGGTGAGTGGTTTGTGTTTAAATTATTGGTGGAGTGTCTGCCTGTAGTGGGAATTGTTATTCTGACTGCAGCTTTTTGTTGGGTAATTAATGGTCTGAGATGGTTTATTGTTGTTGAGCCCCATGCACAAATTCCATAGGTGAGATAGGGGTAAATAAGTGAGTGAATGGGGGCCAGGAGGGCTGACTGTGGAACATAGTATCCTATCTTCGATAGCATGCCTGCGGTCTTGAAAATTTTCTTAGAAATTTCTTGTACATGTGTTTGAAACTTGAGTCTATTATCAATGTGGATTCCTAAAAATTTTTCCCCTCTGTGAGCTTTGTGTAGGAGATCCGTTTATCATTATGTTAAGGGGGACATCTGTAGCTCTGTTTCAAATTCAAATCAAAAGTTTTTTTCTCTAAAAGGATTACAATGCTGAGTTTACAGAATTTGGTTATTGTGTGGTTTACATGTATTGTATTGTATTGTGTGGTTTACATGTAGTAAAATACTAATTACAGAGGGGGCCACTAGAACACCTAGCATGGCTAGGCTTTTTTGGGCAGATTAGTTTAAATTTCTTAACTTTAAATATTAAAAATTATGAGGTAAGTTGGTATTATGGCTAAGTGACTAAATACTAGTTTGCAAGTTGTTGTGATAGAAACACAGGCCTTATCTCTAAGCTTTATTGAACATAGAATCTTCATAGTACTTCTGCAACAACAAAATATAATGACTAGTACATCTAATAACTGCTTCTACAGGAAGTGTGATGTCTTGCATATGTCAAGAGAAAAGTTATAACTACAGGCCACATATTTAAACTCGCCATTTAATCTGCATCACTAATACATGGATATAAGAGAAGAGAATCACACACCATGAGTTGGCGCCCATGACACGCACCAAGCTGTTGTTGTTGTTAAGGGCCCCGAAAGGTGGTGCAGTATTATCCTGCTGCTGCTCCCCACAGGAGCAGTATCACTACAACTTCCCCCTTCTAAAATATCAGAGACAGTAATCTCCCAAACTGTTAGGTGGGCGACGTATACGTCCCGACCTTCATAGCCCTAGTGCCTCTTCACCAGGTTCAATATTTTCCAGTGGGGTTTGACTAACTGCTTAGTTAGTTAGTTTAATATGTTTATTATGCACCCCATACCCATCCTGTGGGCGGTAGTCAAAAGATTACAGAGGTACATAATTGGTCCAGGGACTGGACTCCAAAGTTTTGATAGCTGAGCAAGTTACAGAGGTAATGAACTCACAATTTACAAAGGTAATGAACTCACAATTTACAAAGGTAATGAACTCACAATTTACAAAGGTAATGAACTCCAGGTAAGTCTGGTCACAATCATGACAAGTTACAAAGGTATTTACAGATTACAGAGGTACGTAATGGGTCCAGGGACTGGGCCCCCAAAGTTTTGATAGCTGAACTAGGTACAAAGGTAATGAGCTCACAAGTTACAAAGGTAATGAATTCTGTAGAATGGTTACTTATGTTTTACTTTGGCTACAATCATGAACAAATTATAGAGTAATGAGCAATTCACACTTCCACACCCGGTCACAACTGTAATGGTTATTGGTGCAAATATTGATTGTTGAGTCAAAACACACCAACACACACCACACACACACACACACACACACACACACACACACACACACACACACAGAAGTAAGACAAGAGAGAGAGGGGTGGTTGATTGCATCTTCTTGGACTGCAAGAAGGCCTTTGACACAGTTCCTCACAAGAGATTAGTGCAGAAGCTAGAGCATCAGGCGCATATAACAGGAAGGGCACTGCAATGGATCAGAGAATACCTGACAGGGAGGCAACAAGAGTCATGGTACGTAATGATGTATCACAGTGGGCACCTGTGACGAGCGGGTCCCACAGGGGTCGGTCCTAGGCCCAGTGCTATTTTTGGTATATGTGAACGACATGACGGAAGGGTTGACTCAGAAGTGTCCCTGTTTGCAATGATGTGAAGTTAATGAGGAGAATTAAATCTGATGAGGAAAAGGCAGGACTTCAAAGAGCCCTGGACAGACTGGACATCTGGTCCAGCAAATGGCTTCTCGAATTTAATCCTCCCCAAATGCAAAGTCATGAAGATGGGGGAAGGCACAGAAGACCACAGACAGAGTATAGGCTAGGTGGCCAAAGACTGCAAACCTCACTCAAGGAGAAAGATCTTGGGGTGAGTATAACACCGAGCAGTCTCTGGAAGCACACATCAATCAGATAACTGCTGCAGCATATGGGCACCTGACAAACCTGAGAACAGCATTCCGACACCTTAGTAAGGAATTCATTCAAGACACTTTTACACCGTGTAGTCAGGCCCATACTGGAGTATGCAGCACCTTTTTGGAACCCGCACTTATAAAAGCACGCAAAAAACTAGAGAAAGTACAAAGGTTTGCAACAAGGTTATTTCCCAGAGCTAAGGGGGAAATGTCCTATGGAAGAAGATTAAGGGAAATCGGCTGACGACACTGGAGGACAGGAGGGTCAGGGGAGACATGATAACGACATATAAAAAATGCGTGGAATAGACAGGTGGACAAGGACAGGAGGGTTCCAGGGAGGGGACACAGAAACAAGAGGCCACAATTGGAAGTTGAAGACACAAATGAGGTCAGAGAGATAGTAGGAAGAAATTTTCTTAGTCATAGAGTTGTAAGGCAGTGGAATAGCCTAGAAAATGACGTAGTGGAGGCAGGAACCATACACAGTTTTAAGACGAGGTTTGTTTAAAGCTCATGGAGCGGGGAGAGGGGAGGGTCTAGTAGAAACCCGGGTGAAGAGGCGGGGCCAGGAGCTAGGACTCGACCCTGCAACCACAAATAGGTGAGTACAAATGGGTGAGTACACACACACACACACACACACACACACACAGGGGGGGCAAAAACTAAGTGCAACAGAGAATGGAAAAGGTACGGAGGCATAGGACCCAGGAAAACAAGGAGATTAGTAGAAGAGCCAGAAACGAGTATGCACAGATAAGGAGGGAGGCCCAGCGACAGTATAAAAACGACATAGCATCGAAAGTCAAATCTGACCCGAAACTGCTGTATAGCCACATTAGGAGGAAGACAACAGTCAAGGACCGGGTGATAGGTGAGGAAAGAAGGTGGAAAACTCACAAAGAAACGATCAAGAGTATGTGAGGGGGCTCAACACGAGATTTAAGGAAGATTTACAGTAGAGACAGGAAGGACTCTGGGGGGACAGACCCAGATGGGGACACACAAGGAATACCCAACAAGTGTTGGCGACATAAACCCCAAAATAGAAGTGAAAAACTGCTAAGGGACATCGATACCTCAAAGGCAATGGACCAGAAAACATATCTCCGTGGGTCCTTAGAGAGGGAGCAGATATGTTGTGCGAAACCACTCACACAATCTTCAACACACCCTGGAAACTGGGCAACTACCTGAGGTATGAAAGACGGCAAATGTAGTTCCCATTTTCAAAAAAGGAGACAGAAAAGAGGCACTAAACTATGGACCTGTGTCATTGACGTGTATAGTATGCAAAATTATGGAGAAGATTATCAGGAGGAGATGGTGGAGCACCGGGAACGGAACAGGAGTATAAATGCCAACCAGAAACGGATTCACGGAAGGCAAATCCTGTGTCACAAACCTTCTGGAGTTTTATGAAAAAAAACGAAGTAAGACAAGAGGGGAGAGGGGTGGGTTGATTGCAATCTTCTTGGACTGCAAGAAGGCCTTTGACACAGTTCCCACAAGAGATTAGTGCAGAAGCTAGAGCATCAGGCACATAAAACAGGAGGGCACTGCAATGGATCAGAGAATACCTGACAGGGAGGCAACAACGGTCATGGTACGTTAATGATGTATCACAGTGGGCACCTGGACGAGCGGGGTCCCACAGGGGTCGGTCCTAGGACCAGTGCTATTTTTGGTATATGTAAAACGACATGACGGAAGGGTTAGACTCAGAAGTGTCCCTGTTTGCAGTTGATGTGAAGTTAATGAGGGAATTAAATCTGATGAGGACCAGGCAGGACTTCAAAGAGACTGGACAGATGGACACCTGGTCCAGCAAATGGCTTCTCGAATTTAATCCTGCCAAATGCAAAGTCATGAAGATAGGGAAGGGCACAGAAGACCACAGACAGAGTATAGGCTAGGGGGCCCAAAGGGACTGAAAAACCTCACTCAAGGAGAAAGATCTTGGGGTGGGGTATAACACCGAGCATGTCTCCGGAAGCACACATCAATCAGATAACTGCTGCAGCATATGGGCGCCTGGCAAACCTGAGAACAGCATTCCGATACCTTAGTAAGGAATCATTCAAGACACTGTACACCGTGTATGTCAGCCCATACTGGAGTATGCAGCCCCTGTTTGGAAACCCGCACTTGATAAAGCACGTCAAGGAAACTAGAGAAAGTACAAAGGTTTTGCAACAAGGTTAGTTCCAGAGCTAAGGGGAATGTCCTTGAAGAAAGTTTAAAGGGAAATCGGCCTGACGACACTGGAGGACAGGAGGGTCAGGGGAGACAGGATAACGACATATAAAAACTGCGTGGAATAGACAAGGTGGACAAGGACAGGATGTTCCAGGGAGGGGACACAGAAACAAGAGGCCACAATTGGAAGTTGAAGACACAAATGAGTCAGAGAGATAGTAGGAAGTATTTCTTCAGTCATAGAGTTGTAAGGCAGTGGAATAGCCTAGAAAATGACGTAGTGGAGGCAGGAACCATACACAGTTTTAAGACGAGGTTTGATAAAGGCTAAAGGGAGCAGGAGAGAGAGGCCTATTTAGAACCGGTGAAGAGGCGGGGCCAGGAGCTAGGACTCGACCCCTGCAACCACAAATAGGTGAGTACACACACACACACACACTTTAGTTTAATATCTTTATGCACCCCATACCCATCCTGTGGGTGGTAGTCAAAAGATTACAAAGGTACATAATGGGTCCAGTGACTGGACCCCAAAGTTATGATAGATGAACTAGTTACAAAGGTAATGAACTCCAGGTAGATCTGGTCACTAATCATGGCAAGTTACAGAGGTAATGAATCAGCTTCACTCCTATACATGGTTACAGTGGAGCAGAATCCTCTATTTCCATAGGGGTAGTCTCAAGGGGCTTTCTAGAAGAAAACGAAGCATCTTTCGCATCTATTGGTGAATCTTGAGATTCCACACTAATGGGGATTTCAACTGGGGCTAAATGTCCTGTAGATACTGTAGTCTCTTCACCATTTTGATAGCGAATGTCCTCTTCAAGGGGGGCTCCTTGGCGTGGTGAAGAGGCTCTTGGTCTGAGGAATTAGACCTGTCGGTCTCCTTCCTCAGACCGAACCTAATTACCCCCCAATCCCCCATTCCCTATCCCATCCTCCCCTTTTTCCTTCCCTCCTCCTCCTCCCCACCCTCCCTTTTGCCCTTAATTTTTTTTTTTCTCCACACAGGCACGCTAGTTCCTAGGTAGGGGAAAGGGTACCGGGGTCAATCCCATTCCATTGAGGTTCTTGGCAGTGGCGTAGTTTGCCGTGGAATCTGAATTGCCTGGGGATGTCCTGATCCCTCTCCGGTCTCCCGGAGGGTGGCTTTGGGTGTCTCTCGGGCGACGGGTGTATCTCTGGAAGCCACCTTTCGAATTCCGGGGGTGGTGGTCAAAGGGAGGTATGCTTTGTGGTGGTTTTTCTGGCCGTCCTCTCTTGTCCACTGGGGTTTAGCTCGGCAGATGTGAGGTTTGCTATCCTGGATTGTTAGTTTACTGGCATGATGGGTAGGGTATGGCATGGGTTCCATGCTGCATCTGCGCTACTTGCAGTGCTGAGGTCCTCTTGGGTGCGGAGGGAGATTTCTGGCTCTTTCATTCCTCCTAGGAACTATCCCTCCCCGGTCCCCCCTTTTTTTATTCTTTTTTTTTATTTTTATTTCTTTTCTTTCTTTTTTTTTCTTTAAAACAAAAAGAAAGAAGTAACCTAACCATGGCAGCCCTAGTCCATGAACCTGGTACCCCCGGGCCCCTTCTTGATACCGCACCCCGTTCTGACCCTGCCTCGTCTTTGGACCACTCTTCAGACACTCCTCATGCCTCTGTACCTCTTGCCGGTGCTGTTTCCTCACCCATTTCAGGTACTGAGGCCTCGACTGACTCCTTCGATTTATCTGACCTTTCGCTCTCCTCTGACTATGCTTCCGGCCTCTCCCTCTATGGTGGGGGGCAATTTTCGAATCGCCGACCCATTCCACGTCGGACCAACTCTGGTCCCACGCCTAAACGCCAACGAAAATTACCTGCTGATGATACTTCTCCACCTTCTCGTTCTTCTCAGAAAACGATTGACACGTCCTTCATACCTTTCCACGCTCAGTTTCAACTGAACAATGGACTAAATTCTTCACTTTATGACTGACTTCCCCTTTCTGCCTATCTTTCTGACCACAGTATTGGCAAGGCACTCCTAGGCCATGTTGGTAAAGATATTTCTTTTCATGCTCTTAAGAGTGGTACGCCCCATCTTCACCATACAGAAGCTACCCAGGCTCATGAGCTTTCTCTTTTTCCCATATCGATACTGTTCCTGTCACCATTGAAAAACATCATTCCCTCAATTCTTGAGTGGTACCGTCATTCTGCCCCCTACCATAGTTCAACAAAATTTCCAGACATGTGGCACTGACATTCTTGAACAGCTGGAACTCCAAGATCTCCCAATCCTCAGGTAGACACTTATGTTCTTCTGCCCACGGGCAGAGACGATACCTAGCAATGTGGCTCGTTTAACTTTTTACAGCCATGAACTCCCATCCTCAGTTTATGTTGCAGGACATCGGTTACAAGTTCGAAAGGTGATCCCCACACCACAACAGTGTAGAAATTGCTGGTGATTTGGCCAGCCAGTGAAATATTGCAGATCTATCGCCGAATGCCCAGTCCCGTGGTGCCGATGACCATTCTAATACGTCTTGCAATCGATCTCCCTCTTGCCTTAATTGTCATGAGGGTCACCCTTCGTACTCTTGCCATTGTCAAGTCTACTTAAACGAGCAGGAAATCCGTTTACCTCAAAGAGGCAGAAGGTCTCCTTATGCCATGGCAGTTTCTCATCTTCGCCACCAAGGGAGACTCCCTCGGTTTCTTATTCCCGTGTTTAAAAAGTCCCCCCACCTTTCTTGGGATCCCTTCTTTGCACCCACCTCTGTGGTTACCTCTCCCATAGTCACTCCTGTATCTAATTATTTTGCTGTCCTCGGCTCAGACGTCCTACTTCAACCCCCTCAGTCTGATCTCGCTTCTTTGTGTTCTCTCTCACAAGCCTCAGTAGCGACGAGATCTCGTATGACAAACCCCCTCCCAATCGTCCCTCTACTTCTCAAAAGTCAAAAAAGGTCCGTTAACACCTCCCACCCATCTTCCACCTCCTCATTTTACCTTCCCTGTCTCTGTACCTGGTTCCCCCCCCCCCCTCTCACTGCTCTGTTTACAAGTGTAGAGGTTCACCCTCGTCCTAGTACTGTCCTTCCTCCCCTGTTCCCTCCCAGGTTTCTTCCTCTTCTGCCACCTCCCAGGTTTCTGCTCTTGTGTCCCCTTCCATGCTTCTCCATTCCCTCCACCCTTTCGCCCCCCCCCCACCTTGGTACAGTCCATACGTTCCAATCTTTACTCATCCTCCACTAACCATTTCCAATTATTGTCTCCTATACAACGTATCTGAATTCTGAAACACTTGGGAAACAATCTCTGAATATATTGCAGAGACCAAAACCCTCAATGGACTTTGATCCACCCTCCGCTCCTTCTCTCTCCTCTGCTCCCTCGCGCAACTTCTTTCTTCACAGCGCACCGTTCCTTCGCTGCTTGAACGTTTCCACTGCCTCCGCATGTGGACTTTTCTAACCCCTCTAGTCCGTAGGAACCCTTACCTGCAGATTTCAGGATCTTTATCATTGCCAATCATGGGCCCATTTACAGTGGAATATACGCGGCTCAGGGGTAATCGGGGTGAGCTTCAGATGTTACTCTCCCAGTTTTCCCCTGTTGGTGTTTGGCTTACGGAACCAAAATCTCTGCTTTTTCTCCTCCCATCTCAGGCTATAATTTATTGAATTCTTCAGATCCCTTTTTCCCGATGGGACCTTTAATGAAAGTGCCCTTCTTCTACGCACTGATATTCCATACCTCAGCTATTTGTTCATACTTCGCTGCATTACACAGCAGCCCGTATCCACTTGCATAGGTGGTATACGCTCTGTTTTTTTATATCTCTCTCCTTCTCGGGCATTATCTATTCCGGATATTGCCTTTTTTGTTTCGTCATTACCGCCCACCGATTCTGTTACTTGGTGATTTTAATGCCCACCATTTCCTCTGGGGGGTCTCACTGTGATTCCTGTGGCATCCAGTTAGAGGCTTTTTCTTGCCATCCACCCCCTCCATGTTTTAAATACGGTACTCCACACCCATTTTGATCCTCGGACTCACACTCTCTCTTGCATCGATCTCTCAGTCTGCTCTTCCTCCACCGCATTAGACTTCACTTGGTGTGTTCTCCCGGACTTACATGACAGCAATCATTTCCCAATCATTCTTACTTCCCCTTCATAATTCAAACCCCTCTTCACATCCCACACTGGCAATTTGATCAGGCAAATTGGAACCTTTACTCACACCTAAAAGTTTTAGAGAGGTTCTTCTTTTATCCTCCATCGTTGAGCTTTTACCCTCTTCTCATCCTCCATTTTAACCGCAGTTTCTTATTCTATACCCCAACTTCAGGGAGGCATTTTCAGAAATGCGTTTCCTTGGTTTGGGCTCCTGCTTGTGCTCGTGCAGTACGTTTGAAACGCCTGCATGGGGCAGTCAAACTCTGAAAATTGACTTTAGGAAATCAGCAAAGGATTTATGATGAAAGGAAGTCGTCGTTGTTTAAAGTCATCATGTTTTATAGGAAGCTTTCAAATTCAGAAACTGTGAAAAGATCATGGATGGTATACTCTGAAGCTCAGGAAAGTGTACTGTTCAGCATGCAAGCTATTTTCTAAACCCAAAGAAAATACCTGCACACAGGGGTTCAATGACTGGAAATTCCAAGCTTTTCGAGGAACATGAAAACAGCACCACTCCCCAGGAGCTGCATTTTAGCCAGTGTATTTCGTGCACAGAAAAAGGCTTATTGGATTCTCATTTGGAAAATCAAACTGAAAAAAGAGCGCACTTATTGGAGAAAAAGTTCTAGAAAAGTTGTTGTTGTTTTTAAAATTTTTAGCTCTAAGAGGATTGCTTTCCGTGGGAAAATGAGGTTTTTGGTTCGGAAAACAATGGCAATTTCCTGGGATCATAGAACTGTTAGCACAATTCGATCCATTCTTAGCAAATCATGTGTCACCCTTGGGGAAAGCAGGAAGAGGCACTGTATCTTACATTTTCATCTACTGTATGCAATGAATTTATTGAACTGATGACCAAGAAGGTCCTCAATAACATCATAAACAGCTGTGAAAACTGCAAAATACTTTGCAATTTAAATGTAGATTCAACACCAGATATTTTCACATACAGATCAACTGACATTCATTGTTCGCTTTGTTGACTCCAGTGGTAAGCCTGTAGAGCGCTTTATAAAAATTTATTCCTCTTTCACCTGGAGTTTACCTGGAGAGAGTTTTTGGGGGTCAACGCCCCGCGGCCCGGTCTGTGACCCGGCCCCCTGGTGGATCAGCGCCTGATCAACCGGCTGTTGCTGCTGGCTGCACGCAACCAACGTACGAGCCACGCCCGGCTGATCAGGAACTGACTTTAGGTGCTTGTCCAGTGCCAGCTTGAAGACTGCCAGGGGTCTGTTGGTAATCCCCCTTATGTGTGCTGGGAGCAGTTGAACAGTCCCCGGGCCCCCGACACTTATTGTATGGTCTCTTAACGTGCTAGTGACACCCCTGCTTTTCATTGGGGGATGGGCATCGTCTGCCAAGTCTTTGCTTTTGTAGTGAGTGATTTTTTGTGTGCAAGTTCGGTACTAGTCCCTCTAGGATTTTTCCCGGTGTATATAATCATGTATCTCTCCCTCCTGCGTTCCAGGGAATACAGGTTTAGAAAACCCCAAGCGCTCCCAGTAATTGAGGGGTTTTATCTCCGTTATGCGCCGTGAAAGTTCTCTGTACATTTTCTGGTAGGCAATTCACCTGCCTTGAAAAAGGTGCGTTAGAGTGCAGCAATATTCCCAGCCTAGATAGAACAAGTGACATGAAGAGTGTCATCATGGGCTTGGCCTCCTAGTTTTGAAGGTTCTCATTATCCATCCTGTCATTTTTCTAGCAGAGCGATTGATACAAAGTTATGGTCCTTGAAGGAGAGATCCTCCGACATAATCACTCCCAGGTCTTGACGTTGGTGTTTCGCTCTATTTTGTGGCCCGAATTTGTTTTGTACTCTAATGAAGATTTAATTTCCTCATTTTTTACCATATTGAGTAATTGAAATTTCTCATCGTTGAACTTCATATTGTTTTCTGCAGCCCCTGAAAGATTGGTCGATGTCTGCCTGGAGGGCCCTTTCAGTGTCTGCAATGGAAGACACTGTCATGCAGATTCGGGTGTCATCTGCAAAGGAAGACCGGTTTCTGTGGCTGACATCCTTGTCTATGTCCCGGGTATGAGGATGAGGAACAAGATGGGAGCTAGTACGTGCCTTGTGGAACAGCTTTTTACGTAGCTGCCTCGGGCTTTACTCTGTTGACGACTACTCTCTGTGTTCTGTTAGTGAGGAAATTATAGATCCATCGACCGACTTTTCCTGTTTTTCCTTTAGCACGCATTTTGTGCGCTATTACGCCATGGTCACACTTTTTCGAAGGCTTTTGCAAAGTCTGTATATATTACATCTGCATTCTTTTTGTCTTCTAGTGCATTTAGGGGCCTTGTCGTAGTGATCCCGTAGTTGAGCCAGACAGGAGCGACCTGTTCTAAACCCATGTTCCCTGGGTTGTGTAATGATGGGTTCTAGATTGGTGGTGTTCTTGCTTCTTAGGACCCTTTCAAAGATTTTATGATATGGGATGTTAGTGCTATTGGGCTGTAGTTCTTTGCTGTTGCTTTTACTGCCCCCCTTTTTGGAGTGGGGCTTGTCTGTTGTTTTTTTTTATCTGAGGGAAGACCCCGTGTCCATCTCCCTCTCCATAGGATGGAAAAAGGGTCGTGATAGGGGGTTCTTGCAGTTCTTGATGAACACAGAGTTCCGTGAGTCTGGCCCTGGGGCAGAGTGCATGGGCATGTCATTTATCGCCTGTTCGAAGTCATTTGCCGTCAGGATAAAATCGGATAGGCTTGTGTTAATCAAATTTTGTGCTCTCTCATAAAAATTTCATTTTTGATCTTCGACTCTCAGTCTGGTTAGCGGCTTGCTAAAAACTGAGTCATATTTAAGTAGGGGCCCAATACTGGACGTTGTTCTCGATTTTGATTTGGGATAGGAGAAGAAATACTTTGGGATTCTTTCGATTTCATTTATGGCTTTTAGTTCTTCCCGCGATTCCCCGACTCCTAAAAGGGTTCTTTTAGCTTAAGTTCGATGCTTGCTATTTCTCTGACCAGTGTCTCCCTGCGCATTTCAGATATATTGACCTCTTTTAGCCGCTCTGTTATTCTTTTCCGTCGCCTGTAAAGGGAGGCCTGTCTCTTTCTATTTTACATCTACTCCTCCTTTTTCTTAGAGGGAATAAGCCTTGTGCATACATTCGAGTGCCACCGAGTTAATCTGTTCTAGGCTTTAAATTTGGGTCTGTGTTGCTTAGTATATCTTCCCAGCTTATATCGGTTAGGACTTGGTTTACTTGGTCCCCCTTTATGTTTTTGTTATTGAAGTTGAATTTGGTGAATGCTCCCTCGTGACTAGTTCATTTTGTCGGTCTGGGGCTCCACGCATACATGTCTGAACCCCAATATGTTGTGATCTGAGTATATTGTTTTTGATATGGTGACATTTCTTATCAGATCATCATTGTTAGTGAAGATGAGGTCTAGTGTATTCTCCAGTCTAGTAGGCTCTATTAAATTTTCTGGTTTAAATTGGGAAATTTTTTGCAGAGATTTAAAAGCTCGTGTGAGTGTGAGTTTTCATTAGAGCTGCCTCCTGGTGTTATTACTGCAACAATATTATTTGCTATATTCCTCCATTTTAGGTTTCCTTAAGTTTGAAGTCCCCCAGGAGCAAGATGTTTGGTGCAGGAGCTGGAAAATTTTCCAGACAGTGGTCAATTTTTAACAGCTGTTCCTGGAATTGCTGGGATGTTGCATCCGGAGGCTTGTAGACTACCAATGACTAGGTTTTGGTTCTCGACCTTTACTGCTAAAACTCCACTACATCAAATTTTAGGCATTAAGCAGTTCTGTGCAAACAAGTGACTCTGCAATATACAGGCCCAACCCCCCCCCTTTTTTCCTGTTCACTCTGTCACATTTGTATAGGTTTTTAACCTGGGATCCATATTTTCGTTGTCCAAGTGATCCTTTATGTGGGGGCTCAGTGAAAGCCGCGAACATTGCCTTTGCCTCTGCAAGCAGTCCACGGATGAAAGGTATTTGTTTTTTTTGTTGCTGGCTTTAGGGCCTGTATATTTGCAAAGAAGAATGTTATCGGGCTGGTGGTATTGTTGGTACTGGGGGGGGATTTTTTTTTTTTTCCCGGGATTAGTATCTGTAATTGTTGGTTGGAGTGGAGGCCATCGACTGTGGTTTCCCCTCCAGGAAATGACTGGATTTGGTGTTCGTTTTCTGCCATTTCCTGCCAGTTTTTTTCCTTCCTGGCACTAAAAAACCTCTCCTCTTGAGTGGCTGTGGGTACCCAGGTTTTCCCATGGCCTGGATGTTTTTGTATCTTTTTTTCCCTTTAGATGGTATGCCCGGCAATTTAAGTTATAGCACAGTCTTTCTTGTACTGAAGAGGTACACATTTCAGGGTGAAAAAGCTTACAGGAAAAGGGGTTGCATTTTCCTGTTGTCATATGGGCATGGCGTTTTCTAGGTGGTCATAGTTGCATGTCCCATCTGTTTTTCCAGATTTCCTATGCCAGCAGATACCAAGTGCATAGTATGTGCACAGGCTTGGTTTCCGCTTGCTTGGGTTTCTGTGACTGTATTCCCTGTTGGTGCATGTTTCCCTGTCTTACTTCTATCCTCCCTAGCCCAACAAGGAGCTCCCACCAGTTGTTTTTGGTAATTTATCCTCACTTTGCTATTGGAGTCCTCTTGTTTTTCTATTTCCCGCGGTATTTCTAGTTTGCCCAAAATTGGTTTTATCTTATCTTTGACTACACTTGTTTCCCTACTATGGCTCCTGTCCCCTATGAGGTAATTTATATGTATTCCTTCCTGCGATAAATTTCCGACTACCTGGACAAATCTCCAGCTTCACCATTACTGTCTCCAGGACAGTAACTCCAGCTTCACCATTTCTGTCTCCCAGGACAGCACTCCAGCTTCACCATTACTGTCTCCAGGACAGCACTATCAGCCCCACATTTACTGACTACCAGGACTTATCTCCTTCTTACAGTTTGTGACTACATGGCCATATCAAAGGGGAGTACCATTCAGCCCAGACTTTTTATGTTCCATCTGTTGTAGAAAGCTTCCAGGTTTCTATGAAAGCAGCTTTTATGTGTCCTCTTTAATACCCTTGTGATTTAGTGCACAGATTTTTCCTCATTTGGGCATACCCAAAAACACTTCTCTGTTTTAATACTGCTGTAGCTAGTTCTGGGATATCTGCACAAGGAGCGTGACACCAAATTTTCCCCAAAAATGACAAATTTATCCATGTGGAAGCCCGTTTGTTTGACTGACCACAGACTACACACAGCTTCATAATGATTTGAATGGTTGATTTACTGCAATTCTACTAGCAACCTCTTGAATATTTATATTAATACCTTAAATGAAGCTCTAGCTATTTGTATTTCCCGTTTCTAACTGTTTTTGTTATTGGGGCAGCTTACCGTCACGTTCCTGATTTTTAATGTTTGTGTTTATAAGGGCGCCTACAAACCCCCTCCGCTTTCAGTCTGCTTTATTGTCCAAAAGAAACTGTTTGAAACCAGTCCCGGGGTTTGGACCAGTCAAGGGTTCAGGCCATGATGGAGAAACAATGATGGGAAAGTAGTACTGGATACTCTGCTTGAACATGATCTCTCTATTATAGTCTGTCGTGGCCAGAGCTCGACAATGCAAGTAACATGTCGGGTAAATATAATGGATTGCAAGCCCATATCAAGCAAATCAACCAACTTGCTGAATATGTGCCCTGCTCACACATTCACTTAATCTTGTTTGGGTCATGTGCTGCGGAGTGTTGTGTCGCTGCAGTTTCATTTTTTTGGACTTTTATGGAGCAACTTGCAATGTGAACAGACTGACTGATGTTGTAGTGGCCAGGCTTAGGCTTGGTTAAAAGTACTTCTGGCAGTTTGGGGGACACACAGGTTTATGATCAACTAAAAAGTAAAAATTTTGTGATCAGGCATATGGTCATCTCTTGAACACTATGTGCTTAATTTTCCACTTTTTGGGGAATACAGAACAGACAGTAAAAATAACCTATGTGACATGTCAAGATATCTTATTAATGAAAATAAGATACCAGATATACTAAGCAAATTTCCTAAATTTGCTTGTAACAGATAAGTGAACTATAGATATGTAGATATAAATCCATATGTATTCCTGTTAACCCTTTGGGCCTAGTTCCTAGGCCTTTTGTGTATCCATATGCTCTCACGCCAACCGTCCACAGGATGGATATGGGGTGCACAATAAACTAGCCACTTCGGTGGCAAAATCTAAAAATCTAAATCTTAAATATTTTTTTCTGCAAGTCCAGCATTGAGTATACAGAGACTGACGATTATAAACTTATGTAAAATGTCAAGTTCGTTCATGAAAATAAGAACCAGTTAAGAAGCTATTTTAATAATTTGCTTTTTACAGAAAAGTGAGATATAGAAAGACATAACTACATATGTATCTGTTGCAGCCCTTCATGGCAATTCCTAAGGATTTTGTTGGCATATGCTCTTGCGTTACCGACCAAGGACGGATTGGGTGCCACAATAACTAGCACTTCTATCAAAAATTAAAATTGAAATTTTTTCTTCTGCTCAACGCTTCGGTGGAGACTATCAAGTCAACCATCAGAGATGTCATCAATCATTATCAAATGGCTGAGCATGATGAAACATGCTTTGAAAGACTAAACTTTGGTGAAATACGTTCTGCTTGATCAATCAGGGTAGACAGAACAACTACAAATTTTGAAGCAGCCAACAAAGAATTGTACAGGAGAATGAATGCCTTACTCTGGGGCTTTGGGACTGATTAGGAATGGTGAAAAGAAAAGACATTCAAATTCAAATTGAATTGCTACTTGTGAACCTCTATGCAGCTTAGTGGAATTTGTAAACTCACTTCCAATGAGAAGTTTTTAAATTTTTAAAAGAGAAAGCTAAACTGCTGGTAAAGACTACATTCCCGGGGCTGATCATCAGCGGTAAAAGGAAGAGGAAACGAAAATTTTGAAGACCAACAATGAAATTGTGTTCTCCCAAAGGGCAAAATGTAGACAGCACATACTTCGCATTCGGGTTTTCCTGTTTACAGAATTGGTGAAAAGAAAAAAAATCACCAAAATTCAATAAAAAATTTGAATTTCTTTTTAAAATTTTTCTACATGCCAGATGAGAATTAAAAAAGCTGCTTTAAAAATTGCAAAAAACATTTTTCCGAGATGTTCGGGACCTTGTTGGAAAAATTTTTCTTTTTTTCTGGGTATATAATCAGTTAAAAGCCCTCTGAAAAATGGCCCCTCAGCTGCTTTGAGACTTTTAAGAAATCAGGTACTCGAATAAGTAAGAAAAAAGTAAGTAAGAAAGTAAGTAGTAAGTAAATTTTTTCAGGTTTACAAAATACAGTTAAAAGAATTACATACATAGCAGCAAGTGTAAAAACCTGGGAAAACCCCAAAAAAAGTCGACAGAGTGTTTTTTTCCATGGGGTCCTTTTCCCTTTTTTATTAAAATAAAAGGTTTAATTTTTTCTTATTACATAATAAGATAACATCTTATTATCAACAAAAAAGAATCTACTACCGGGCATTAAGAAATTCAATACGGGGTCTTAAGACTATTTACTACCCCGGGGCATTACGATTTTCTACAATACGGGTCATTACTGGGGTAAGGAAAAATTTTTACACGTTTTTTAGCTAAAAAATAGAAAATCATCCCCTCCCTTTCTTTTGCCATTCATCAGAAAACTTTTTGGAGTCTCTTGAACTGGTTAAAGCTTGACTGGCCTTGACATTTGGGGGTAGTTGCCCCATTCTTTATTCTGTACAAAAAAAGGGTGTTTAAAAGCCGGCCACTGACTGGGGTACTAAAAGTTGTGCTCTCTCCCCCTAGTACTATGATTGTTTTGGGTTTCCCCAAACCCTTTGACAAAATTGACAGAAAGATTTTCGGACACTATTCGGAGAAATTTTATAAACTGATTTAGCTTCATTTGTTTTACCTGTCTTAACATTCCTACCAAACTGCTGTTTTTCTCCTGGCCTCATTTTTTTTTTCTTTTTTGGTCCCAGCCCCAGGATGAATTTTACGTTTTTTGTTCTGGGTGTTTTGCGTCTATCTTTCAGTTTTTTTGTAAAGGCAGAGTACCAAAAAGAAAGGTAATCCATAGGGATTGTAAAAGGGCAACATAGGGTCCTGCGACCCCTCGTGGGTAGACACTGTGCTTGTCTATCGGGAACTTCACCTGGCATTCGCTTTCTTTACTACACTTTTCCCCTTCAATTCCCTGACTGCATGGTCAAAGGGATTCCAGATTTTTACTGATGAAAAAAAAGTGATGGACTCCCCTTACACTAAACTTTAAAATTTTTTTCCCTTCTCATTTATGTTTCTTTCCAAAAGAGAAGGGTTCATTTTCCCTAGGTGTAATATAGTTTTGTTGTCTACTAACCTTCTGCAGGCTCCATTTCCAGTTTTAAAAACATTAGCAATATCTTGTGGGTTTTTTCCTGTCCCCAACAGAGCCGTCATCTGCATCAGTGGTTTTTTGACTTGACACGATGGCATATCATTGAATAACATAGAATAGTAAGGGCCCCAAATACTCCCTTTGGGGGAACTCCACATGTTATGGGCGGGGTTCGTTTCCTTTTTGTTGTTTTTTACTATTTGTCTCCGTTGCAAAAGGTAGGACTTAAACCCAGTCTACAGAACCTAAAACCGATGATTGAAGTTTATTAAAAATAATTGGGGTTGACAGTATCAAAGGGCCCTTTTGCAGGTCAAAGGTTCCAAAACCTATGAGGTTCCCTTTTTGACTTTTCATTTTCTCGGGTAATCCATCGTTTAATAAGGGGGGTTTTGGGTTGAGTGGGATCTTCCAAACCCCTTGTAGCTATGGAGAATGCTTTTGTCTTAAAGGGTACTTAACTATTTGGAATACACCGCCCTCTCCAAATTTTTAGATATTTTATGAGTAACTAACAGGTCTATAGTTGCTTACATCAGCCCTATTATTTTTCTTGAAGATGGGAGTAACTCTGCCTCCTTGAACCACTCCGGTCGGTATTGGGTGATTGTAGATTTTTTATGTGAAAATTGGGGATTGACGTTAAAAAACCCCTCTTTGGGAAACTTAGAGGGATGTTACGGGGCCTGTGCTTTTTAGTTGGGTTTAAACCCTGCTTATTCTTTTGAATGAACTGAGATACACTTACAGTTGACAACGTTTTGGGTTACCCCTTTTATTGGTTAGAAAATTTTTGAAATTATCAGAGTCTGTGTTAAAGGATTTGATGCAGCGGGAGTTTATTTATAGTGTTGATGCAACAGTGTGTAGTAGGAATTAAAGAAATTTGCCACCTTAATTTTTCGGGGCATACCTCATTACGAAGTGGTACAAATGTTAGACCTATTACGGTTTATGGCATATCCCAAACGTTTTAGTTGTTGCCAAGCTTTCGGGGGTTTCTTATTTTTCTTCAATTTTTGAGCAATTGCTTTCCTTTGCTCCTTTTATAACCTCTGTATCTGTTCCCCCCCTTTTGGAATTCATTTATGCGAAATTCCTGCTTTTGCTTTAATCTTTTTAAAATGGTCTCTAAATTTCATTTTATTAATATCTCAGTATACCCAGGGTTCAGTTTTCTTTTAATCCAACCTTTAACTGGTGCAATATTATTAAGAATGGTAGTGAACATTTTTTTGAATTTTTTAAGGCCCCCGTTTACGTCCCCTGCAACTTGTTATCCTGTCCCGTACAAATTGTGTGCCTATTTACCCGTGTTTTTTTACTGTAGTTTTTGTTGACCCCATTTTTTTTTCCTGTTAGGCCTATCCCATCCCCAGTGATTTTTCCGGTGCAGTAAAAGATGAAAGATCACTAAAACCTGTGGTAATGACGCCTGATTTACTAATGTTTTTCAGGCGGTTGCAAAAAAAAATATGTGGTCAATTAGGGGGGCGAGAACTGTGTGATCCGGGGTTGGGTTTTTTAATTAGTTGGGGGTAGCTATTTAAACCTAGAAATTTTCTTAACCTTTTTTCTACCCCTTTTTCTGTTCTGAAAAAAATATTTAAGTCCCCGTATTATTGTTTTCCCAAATTTCTTTCAACTCCACAAACTCTGGAAAGCTTCTAAGAACTGGGCCTGGTGGAGGGGGTAACTAGTTCCCACTAAATGGGGGTTTGGGCTTGGAAGCAGCACTTAAAAACCCTAAATCTCCAGTTTTTTTGTTATTTAAATAGGGCTTGGGGTTGTAAGCTAAGTCATTTTTTAAGTAGGGACACCCACCGCCCTTTCGTTCCATCAAGCGTTTTTTTATTTTAACCTTCTATTTTGACCTCGTCTCAGTCACGTTCATCCAACCAAAATTCAAAATGGTTATAACTGCCCCCCTAATTTTTTTAGCTAGAATCCAATCCTGCCAATTTAGGGAAAAAGTGATCTTGCATTGACATGAATAAAGTGAAAGGCCGTTTTCTAAAACAATCATAATCATCAAAATTGGCAATGGGTCATTTGTATTAAAAATTTGGTAAATCAAAGTCATCACGCTAAAGGGGAAAAATGGCCAAATGCATTTGTTACACCAAAATGAATTCTGGCACCGTTCTTAATTGTACATAATCCATCAGCACCCAACCCCCACACTTTTACATAAGGTGCCTTTTCTGTTTTTCATGGTCTTTGTACAGTGTATGATCTGTTGTAGTGTTTGAGATAATAATGGGTGTATTGCCACATTGACCTATGTAGCATTTCAAATGGAGTTAAAGGGTTTTCATCCCAGCTATGACCTCATTTTTGCCATCATTTATCTGTCTGTTTTTCCTCTGCCAAAAATTTGGGTCCGGATTAATTTTATATCACCACTTAAGAGCGCTACAATAAGGCTGTGTGCCATTTTTTGTTTGGGTATGCGGTGTTTCATACCTTGCACATAGGAGGTTTTCTTTTCTGGTAGGATGGCAAAAGTTGGGCTTTTACTGTCCAGGGCGCTGTTACTCCATTCCCTTTTTTTCCAACCCCATGATGATTTCTTTTTCTTCATGGAATTTAAGAAGAAATATAAATTAAATTATGGGGAGCCTGTACCCCCCTTTAAGCCTGCCATTTTTACTCTTCGCTCTTTTACTCATATACAATAATATTTTTTCTCTTTTTCCCGTCCCTATACACTTAGTATTTCTTTAATTACATGAATTACTAGTAAAATTTCCCCTTCAAAAACCCTTTCACTGCTCACTTTTCCCCTTTAAATTTACAACACCCTTACATTTAACCCCTTATTCAACCTCCCACCCCCCACTTCACATCTGGCTTCACCAATTAACTTCTAACTCCCTTTTCCCTTTGGGGCCAGAAGGGGTTTAAACAGTGGTTTTATCCTTTCCAAATCCCCCCTTTAATTCCATTTTTCGGGGGGTTTTGCTGTGTTGTTGTCTCCTGACCCGTTTTGCTGACTCAGCCATTTTTTAAAAAACTGAGGGATAAACACCAACCCGACTTTCCTTGGTTTATAGATATATTTTGGGTTTTTTTTGCTATGATTCTCCACTGTACACTGGCAGCTGAAAATAGGTCAGCTGCTAAAATATTAACCTTTACTATTTACCTATTCACTCTTTCCCACGACTGGCACTGAGGATAAACCCTCCCATACCTTGGAGTTTTATACGTTGATTTTGACGATGTCCCTGTGTTTCCCCCCGTTAGCCTGGACAGGTGATATTGGTGGTTTCAGATATGATGCTACTCTCACAGATGAAGTCAGTAAAGATGAGATTTCACTTGCTAGTTTTACGTCTGGCAGTAGCTGCTGTTTTTAATGCCGGCAGCCATGTTTAAAGGCTCAAATCTTTTCCTCGTTTGGCACTACGAAAAAAAATCCCACAGACCTGGCATTTCTTGGAGATTTTTGTTGATGGATTTCTGCATGTTGTCTTCCCGTTAAAAACGGTGCAGTTGATATGGAGGGGCAGTTATTCATTTTGTGGAAAAAGTCTTGTGTCTGGTTCCGTCTGCAGAAGGGTTGGTACTTGAATGCCGGGCCCTCTTCTGTCTTTTATCCATTTCGTTTTCGTCACCGCGTTTTTATGTAACTATAGTTAACTTGCTGTTGTTGCAGCAGTACTTTCAAATTTGGCCTCACGGAGTTCGGATGGGCCCCGGGGACGGCAAGATTAGGAGCAGCCTTGTTGCTGTTTCTGCGGGTCAGCAAAGCGCAACAAAACTGAATAGTGTATCGCCTTTACCTACACTTTCCAGCACTAACTGTGAAGGAGAAAGTTCATTTTCTGTTTTGAAAAAGATGAAAAACCGGGTCCTTCAACAATGAGCCAAGAAATTTTGGGAACTAGCCCTTTATTTCAGAATTTAAAAAGATGATTTTGCCAATATTAAAACCAGAAAAAAATTTATTTTTGAATGCCGTGAATAAAACAATTCTTTACTTTCTTGGTTTTTAAAAGTTTTAAAGTCTTATGCAGATGCAATGTACAATAATTCCAGTATTTATAAAGGGGTAATAGTGCGTATGGGTTTGCTGAATATAATAGGTACATGTGTCATACAAAAAAAAGTAGAAACAGAAAAAAAATAGCTAGACTGATTTTAAAGGGGGTTATTAATAGAAAATTCAAAGGGTTTCCATTGAATTGCAGTAAATCAACCATTCAAATCATTATGAAGCTGTGTGTAGTCTTTGGGCATAAACAAACGGCTTCCACATGGATAAATTTTCATTTTTGTGGAAAATTGTGTCACCCCCTTTTGCAGATATCCAAAAAACTGGGTACAAGCATGTTAAAACAGGGGAAAT
>NC_069457.1:34649357-34665400 GCF_026875155.1 Cherax quadricarinatus | reverse complement strand
AAGATGTGACAGAGGAACGGAAAAAGGGGAAGGGGGGGGTTGGGCCCTGTAATTGCAGAGTATTTTTTGCACATAACTGCTTAATGCCTCAAATGATGTAGTGGAAGTTTTGCGTAAAGATCGAGAACCAAAACGTAGTCATTGTGTAGTCTACAAGCCTCCAGATGCAATATCCCAGCAATTCCAGGAACATGCTGTTAAAAATTGACCACTGTCTCGAAAATCTGCAAGCTCCTGCACCCAACATCTTGCTCCTGGGGATTTCAACTTTAGGCACCTAAAAGGGAGGAATATAGCAAATAATATTGTTTCAGTAATAACACCAGGAGGCAGCTCTGATAAAAACTCACACTAACACGAGCTTTTAAATCTCTGCACAAAATTCAATTTAAACCAGCAAATAATAGAGCCTGCCAGACTGGAGAATACACTAGACCTCATCTTCACTAACAATGATGATCTGATAAGAAAATGTCACCATATCAAAACAATATACTCAGATCAAAACATAATTGAGGTTCAGACATGTATGCACAGAGCCCCAGACCGACATAATGAGATTAGTCATGAGGGAGCATTTGGTGACACCAAATTCAACTTCAATAACAAAAACATAAAGTGGGACCAAGTAAGCCAAGTCCTAACCGATGTAAGCTGGGAAGATATATTAAGCAACACAGACCCCAACTTATGCCTAGAACAGATTAACTCGGCGGCACTCGATGTATGCACAAGGCTTATTCCTCTAAGAAAAAGGAGGAGTAGATGTAAAATAGAAAGAGACAGGCGCTCCCTTTACAGGCGACGGAAAAGAATAACAGAGAGGCTAAAAGAGGTCAATATATCTGAAATGCGCAGGGAGACACTGGTCAGAGAAATAGCAAGCATCGAACTTAAGCTAAAAGAATCCTTTAGGAGTCAGGAATCGCGGGAAGAACTAAAAGCCATAAATGAAATCGAAAGAAACCCAAAGTATTTCTTCTCCTATCCCAAATCAAAATCGAGAACAACGTCCAGTATTGGGCCCCTACTTAAACAAGATGGGTCCTACACAGATGACAGCAAGGAAATGAGTGAGCTACCAAGTCCCAATATGACTCAGTTTTTAGCAAGCCGCTAACCAGACTGAGAGTCGAAGATCAAAATGAATTTTTTATGAGAGAGCCACAAAATTTGATTAACACAAGCCTATCCGATGTTATCCTGATGCCAAATGACTTCGAACAGGCGATAAATGACATGCCCATGCACTCTGCCCCAGGGCCAGACTCATGGAACTCTGTGTTCATCAAGAACTGCAAGAAGCCCCTATCACGAGCCTTTTCCATCCTATGGAGAGGGAGCATGGACACGGGGGTCGTCCCTCAGTTACTAAAAACAACAGACATAGCCCCACTCCACAAAGGGGGCAGTAAAGCAACAGCAAAGAACTACAGACCAATAGCACTAACATCCCATATCATAAAAATCTTTGAAAGGGTCCTAAGAAGCAAGATCACACCCATCTAGAAACCATCAGTTACACAACCCAGGGCAACATGGGTTTAGAACAGGTCGCTCCTGTCTGGCTCAACTACTGGATCACTACGACAAGGTCCTAAATGCACTAGAAGACAAAAAGAATGCAGATGTAATATATACAGACTTTGCAAAAGCCTTTCGACAAGTGTGACCATGGTGGTAATAGCGCAAAAAATGCGCGCTAAAGGAATAACAGGAAAAGTCGGTCGATGGATCTAAAATTTTCCCTCACTAACAGAATACAGAGAGTAGTCGTCAACAGATTTAAAGTCCGAGGCAGCTACGGTGAAAAGCTCTGTTCCACAAGGCACAGTACTAGCTCCCAACTTGTTCCTCATCCTCATATCCGACATAGACAAGGATGTCAGCCACAGCACCGTGTCTTCCTTTGCAGATGACACCCGAATTGCATGACAGTGTCTTCCATTGCAGACACTGCAAGGCTCCAGGCAGACATAAAACCAAATCTTTCAGTGGGCTGCAGAAAACAATATGAAGTTCAACGATGAGAAATTTCAATTACTCAGTTTATGGTAAACATGAGGAAATTAAATCTTCATCAGAGTACAAAACAAATTCTGGCCACAAAATAGAGCGAAACACCAACGTCAAAGACCTGGGAGTGATTATGTCGGAGGATCTCACCTTCAAGGACCATAACATTGTATCAATCGCATCTGCTAGAAAATGACAGGATGGATAATGAGAACCTTCAAAACTAGGGGGGCCAAGCCCTTTGATGACACTCTTCAGGTCACTTGTTCTATCAGGTGGAATTTGCTGCATCTAACAGCACCTTTCAAGGCAGGTGAAATTGCCGCCCTAGAAAATGTACAGAGAACTTTCACGGCGCGCATAACGGAGATAAAACACCTCAATTACTGGGAGCCTTGAGGTTTTAAACCTGTTTTCCCTTTGGGAACGCAGGGGGGAGAGATACATGATTATATACCCCTGGAAAATCCTGGGAGTGACTAGTACCGAACTTGCACACGAAAATCACTCACTACAAAAGCAAAAGACTTGGCAGACGATGCCCCATCCCCCCAATAAAAAGCGGGGTGTCATTTGAAACGTTAAGAGCCATGCAATAAGTGTCAGGGGCCCGAGACTGTTCAACTGCCTCCCAGCACTACATAGGGGGATTACCAACAGACCCGGGCAGTCTTCAAGCTGGCACTGGACAAGCACCTAAAGTTAGTTCCTGATCAGCCGGGCTGTGGCTCGTACGTTGGTTTGCGTGCAGCCAGCAGCAACAGCCTGGTTGATCAGGCGCTGATCCACCAGGAGGCCTGGTCAAGACCGGGCCGCGGGGGCGTTGACCCCGAAACTCTCTCCAGGTAAACTCCAGGGGGAAAGAGGAATGAATTTTATAAAGCGCTCTACAGGCTTACCACTGGAGTCAACAAAGCGAACAATGAATGTCAGTTGATCTGCATGTGAAATATCTGGTGTTGAATCTACCTTATTGCAAAGTATTTTGCAGTTTTCACAGCTGCTATGATGTATTGGGGGACCTTCTTGGTCATCAGTTCAATAAATTCATTGGCATACAGTAGATGAATGTAAGATACAGTGCCTCTTCCTGCTTTCCCCAAAGGGCGTGACAAGTTTGCTAAGAATGGATCGAATTGTGCAAACAGTTCTATGATCCCTAGGAAATTGCCATTGTTTTCCGAACCAAAAACCTCTTTTTCTCCACGGAAAGCAAGTCCTCTTAGAGCTAAGAATTTTACAACAACAACAACTCTTTCTAGAACTTTTCTCCAATAAGTGCGCTCTTTTTCGTTTGATTTTCCAAATGAGAATCCAATAAGCCTTTTTTCTGTGCACGAATTACATGGCTAAAATGAGCTCCTGTGAGTGGGTGCTTTTTTTCATGTTCCTCGAAAAGCTTGGAATTTTTCCAGTCATTGAACCCCTGTGTGCAGGTATTTTCTTTGGTAGAAAATAGCTTGGCATGCTGAACAGTACACTTTTCCTGAGCTTTCGAGTATACCATCCATTGATCTTTTTCACAGTTTTGAATTTACAAGCTTCCTATAAAACATAGATGACTTTAAACAACGACGACTTCCATCATCATAAATCCTTGCTGATTTCCTAAAGTCAATGTTCAGAGTTTGACTGAGTTTTCTGCAATGAAAGCATTACGTAGAGAATCTAGGATTTCATTTGGCCCATGAGGCAGGATCTTTAAGACAAATCCTGTGGATGAAATGTCCATTGAGACATTGAGAGGGGGACACAAAAGAAGTAGTTGCTGGCTGAGAAATAATGGAGGGAGGGCTCCCTGTATGATCTGACGTATCTGCAAAATTCAACTGTACTGGTAACATCAGAAACTGTTTTCGTGAGCATGTCTTGTGATCTTTCTGCAGCTTCCTACATCTTTTTTTTTCTGTTCTTCTTTCTTTTCTGTGACCCACTCGCATAGAACGTCCGCATCACGTTCACGAGATGCCATAATGAGGTGTTTCACTGTTTGTAATCATGCAAATACAAATTTTTCATTATCAATTATTATTAATTTTTTAATTATATTAATTTTTTTTCTCTAAATTGGGGGGATATGGCCCTTGTAGCCCCCTTTCCTCTGGCTGCGCATCTAAAAATTCAAAACGTTACAAGAAAGGAGTCATATACAGAACTTTTACCATAGATTAGGTTAGTGATTTGGGCTACGAATATTTTACTAATTCATCCGCCTTGATCTCCAATTTATTTAAACAGAAATCATACTGAGCCCAAAAACAATGCACAATGGTTTTTTATATTACCATTTCATAACTAAACTGATCATTATGTTTTGCATGATATATGGCCTACCCCCGTAGATAAGGACATGAGAATTAAAGAATGCCTGGACAATTTTCAGTTTCACCAACCAACGATTTTCTGATGTGGCTTATGCGTTTCTGGGGAAATATGTAGTAAATTAATTGAGGGTTCTACATCACTTCCATCGCAACTTGAAAACTAAGCATTTGCGACGGAAGTGATGTAGAACATCAATCAATTGATATCTGTTATTGAAATGATAAAGACTTAAAGACAGGACAAAGTGTTTTTAAAAACCCTACAAACGGAAGTCAGTTTGCGTTTTTAGGTTTTTTTTATAGTATTTTTTCCCAAAAAATGCGTCTTTACTGGCCCCATGCACTTTTTTACTGGTCAAGAAACCCCTTCAGGTACCTCCTTAACATTTAGAGGCGAAAACCCCAAACATTTATCCATACACATCAATGTCTATCAACAACACTTCAGTTAATTTGTCACAGTACAAGTCTAGATAACGTGTAATTACTACAGAAAATTGGAGAGGAATCTCCCATACTCACCCATTAGCAGGAAAAAAACAGCTGTTCTGATGTAAACAAAGGCGTGTTGAGTGTTGCCCTCTATGGTTGGTTTATTTATTTTTATTTTATTTTAATTCATTATTTATTTTTGTTTGATTAATTTTTAAAATCAATTTTACTCTCCAAACATTTGAACTTTTTAGGTAGGGACCCCTTTGCACTTGCACCATGGTGCGCAGTCTTGGATGAGCCACTGAACCCCTTGGACTGCGGGGCCCCCAATGCGTGGGGCCCTAGGCAAATGCCCCGTTTGCCAATGCGGTAATCCAGCCCTGGTGTCAGATTTCAGTTTAACCCTTTGAGAGTTTTGGTCTTACTGTACGTCTTACACGTAGGGTTTTTGACGTACTAGTAGCATAAATTCTAGCGGCCTCAAATCTCGCGCGAAAAGGCTGGTAGGCCTAGGTGTGGAGAGAATGGGTCTGCGTGGTCGGTGTGCGCGGGGAGAAAAAAAAATCTGGGACCCAGTGGGCATTTTGGGAATGCCCTCTTAGTAAACAATTTTCCACCATGCCTCGCGGTAAGAAGCTCCTCACTCCTCGGCGAATTGGGGGCACTTTTGTTCCCCAGTGACAGTTCTAATAGTGATGGAAGTGCCAGTGAAGATGAGTTTCGTGGTTTTAGGTGAGGTTTGACCGAAACTAATGACCATAATATCGGTAATAGTGAAAAAACCCAGACGACCCTCAGCCTTCCACCTCTGGTGTGGGCCTCGTGTTCACGTTTAGTTGTTCCAGAACCCAAGAGGAAACTTCTATTTTCCCAAATCCCAGACTCAGATGAGAGCATGGGTGATGATAGTGATAGTGAATATGAACTACAAGCTCTTCAAACTAGTTCCAGTAGTGATAGTGAAGTGCAATATTTCCCCCGTGAAGCGTCAGTATATACGACGATATATGCGCTCTGGTAGTGTGCCATATGTTTACCAAGGGGAAGGAGTGTATCTCGGAGTACTTCCCCTGGCTGTACAACAGGAACAGACAGTGAAAATGACGAAGATACTGTTGCAATTGGGATGGAAAATGTGCGTGGTGGTAGTGGTGCCGGCGGTTTAGGCACCAGCAGTGGGCCATGCTGCCACCCACGCTGCCACCCACGCCGCTGCCTCAGCTGATCTGAACAAAAGGCCACCATCCCCCACTCACCCCCCACACCCGCCTCCACAACCACAACCTCCACAACACAACCTCCACAACCACAACCTCCACAACCACAACCTCCACAACCACAACCACCTGTCATTGTCCAGTACCCACAGCAGACCGCACCTGGGATTGGCAGGAAGCTGTCAATTTTGTTCCAAATCCCCACCAGTTTGATGACAGCCAAAGTGGAATACGGCCCTCTTGTGCACTTGGGAACAAAGCCACTGAATGGAATGTTTCGAGTTATTTTTTGACGAACCACTGATGAAAAGTATTGTCATGGAAGCAACACATACTACGAGTACCATGGAAAACACTTACTTTCACCAAAAACACGTTTTACACCGTGGAAGGAGGCAAATGTGGCTGAGATGTATCTTTTCTTTGCCACAATAAACCTTATTTCCACATGTGTTTTAAGCACAAAGTGAAATCCCTTTCTGGTGAACAGACCCCCTGATTGCAACACCAGGTTTCAGTGATATAATGCCCGTGAATCGATTTGTGCTAATGTTACGTATGCTTCACTTCTCAGATTAAACCAGGCCTGACAGAACTGACAGGTTATATAAGATTAGGAATGTGTTTGTGTATCTGAAACAGAAATTCAGTACGCATTTTTTATCCCTTCAGGAAGCTTGTAATTGACGAGTCTTTGATTCTGTTCAAAGGGAAAACTCTCTTTCAAGCAGTACATACCCAAACAAGAGGAAATGCTTTGGTATAAAGTTGTTCGTGCTTTGTGATTGTTACAGTGGTCTGGTATTGGTATTATTGTGTACACTGGAAGTTATTTCATTGCAAAATACCAGGAAGTTATTGGGCATCTCAGGTGATGTGGTTTGAACAATGATAGAACCATACCTTGGGGAAGGGGCATATATTATATACAGATAATGGACACAAGCCCCTCACTCAGTGATTTTTTGCGAGTGAACATGACAGATGTGTGTGGCACAGTGCGTGCAAATCGAAAAAACATATGCCCAGGTTGACGCTGGCACTCGTAGAGGTGAGGTGCAGGCGTTTTTCTGCCAATGACATCCATGGCATTTTCGGTGGCATGACAAACGAGATGTCACACTGTTGTCATCAATTCACCCTAATGAAATGGCAGACAGTGGAGGCAGCATAGAGAGAGAAATGAACCCATTCTAAAACCCGCAGCTGTGATTTTACACCTTCAACATGCGTTCAGTGGACAAATGTTGACATGCAGATTGGGTTTGCTGATTGTGTTCGCAAGAGTTATAAGTGGTACATCAAACTGTTTTTCCATCTTCTGGACATTTCCATGCTCAATGTTATAATATGTATAAGATGAGCACCAGAAACAAACCACAGTATTTGGGGAATTCTGCTTGTCTGTCATCAGACAAATAGTATTCAAGTACCAAGGAACAGCACCCGCAATTGACCGCCCACCAAATTTTCAACAAACTACCCGCTTTGTCTTTAAGCATGGTGATCACTTCCTGGTAAAACTGCCTGCTACTGCTTTGAAGAAAAAGGCTCAGAAGAGGTGTTACGTCTGTGCACATACAAAAAAACGCCCACAACAGCGCAGAGACACTCGTTTTTGTGGGGAGGGTAAAACTCCACTGTGCATGACACCATGTTTCAAAGAGTTCCACAGGCTGCAGAACTCTAGAAACATTCCCTGTGAATGTATATTTTGTATATAAAATATAGAAAAAAAAGTAATAAACAACATTTCATATCGTTTGTTTGTGTAAATATTTTCTGGGAAACAAAATAATGACAACAGTGTTTACGCCCTTATTGTGTAGTATTGAAAAAGAATAACTTACAAAATACTGATCATGTTGGCCTCAGAGGCCATAAAAGTTACTCAGAAAAAGAAAAATTGAAAAATAATTGAAAATAGTACATAAAAAAGTAAATAGAAAAATACCGGGTGACGGCAGGCGATGTTACCATATGTTGTTCAATTTTGGCAAATTTCACGCCTCCATATCTCGGTAAGTATTGACGTTAAAATTTTTTGTTTAGCCTATAATGTTTAGAAAAAAAAAACTCTATTTTTTCATAAGAAAAAAATATTTTTTTTTTTTTTGAAATTTGGCCGACCCTGAGAACGAGTTTCGGAGAGGGCCTGTCGACCCTCAAAGGGTTAATATTGAAAATGCAAAGTTCTAAATGTTGGACAGTTAAATAATCAAGCCACATATAAACTAAATGACGTAGATCTTAATACTACCGATTGCGAAAAGGATTTAGGAGTTCTGGTTAACAGTAACCTAAAACCAAGACAACAGTGCATTAGTGTTTGCAATAAAGCTAACAGAATTCTTGGCTTCATATCTAGAAGCATTAATAATACAAGTCTTCAGGTTGTTCTTCAACTCTATATATCCTTGGTTAGGCCTCATTTAGACTATGCTGCTCAGTTCTGGTCACCGTATTACAGAATGGATATAAATGCTCTGGAAAACGTACAAAGGAGGATGACAAAGATGATCCCATGTATCAGAAATCTTCCCTATGAGGATAGACTGAAGGCCCTGAATCTGCACTCTCTCGAAAGGCGTAGAATTAGGGGGGATATGATCTAGGTGTATAAATGGAAAACAGGAATAAATAAAGGGGATGTAAATAGCGTGCTGAAAATTTCCAGCCAAGACAGGACTCGCAGCAATGGTTTCAAGTTGGAAAAATTCAGATTCGATTCAAAGTTTATTCTCTATAAGGATTACAATGCTGAGTTTACAGAAATTTGGTTATTGTGTGGTTTACATGTAGTAAAATAATGATTACAGAGTGTACCACTAGAACGCTTAGCATGGCTAGGCATTTCGGGCAGACTTAGTTTTATTCTTAATTGTAAAATATTACAAATTATGAGGTAAGTTGGTATTATGGCTAATTGACTAAATACTAGTTTGTGAGTTTAACAATGTGAATGCTTTTGTTTTGGCACAGTACATAGTTTCAGTATTGGAGTATCACAGGATTCATTATTTTAAGATTGAGATTAATATTTCTGTTTATGGTCAAATGGGTGAGTGAGTGTAAGTGTGAACCACCAGGTGGTATTCGTGTAGTTAGTTGACGGGGTGTATCAGGGAGATAAGATGTTTTCTAATGGTAGTTTTGAAGGTGATGAATGTGTCTGCAGTTCTAGAGTTCTCAGGTAGGGTGTTCCAGACTTTAGGGCCTTTGACATACATTGAATTTTTGTAAAGGTTTAGTCGGACACGGGGAATGTCATAGAGATGTTTGTGTCTGGTGTTATGCCTGTGGGTTCTGTCACAACTATCAAGAAAGCGTTTTAGGTCAACGTTGATATTGGAGTTTAAGGTCCTGTAGATGTAGATTGCACAGTAGTAAGTGTGGATGTACTGAACAGGGAGTAAGTTTAGATCTATAAAGAGCGGGGGGTGTGTTGCCAGGGAAGGGATTTGGTGATTATTCGATTCGATTCCCGGTGGGTGGAAACATTTCGACACATTACCTTACACCTGTTGTTCTGTTCACCTAGCAGCAAATAGGTACCTGGGTGTTAGTCGACTGGTGTGGGTCGCATCCTGGGGGACAAGATTAAGGACCACAATGGAAATAAGTTAGACAGTCCTCGATGACGCACTGACTTTCTTGGGTTTTCCTGGGTGGCTAACCCTCCGGGGTTAAAAATCCGAACGAAATCTTATCTTATCTTATCTTATCTCAGTGAGGTCGAGCTTTCAATCCAGCTCACACTGGATAGTGTGAATAGTGATTTTTTCCAAACTTAAGGCCTCTGCCGGAGGCATCTCCATCGAATACACCCCATAGTCTCATCATGTCATTGTCATCTAAGAGAAACAGAATACAACTTTTCCCCGGGTGGCGATGAGTCCATATTAATATGCTGGAATTTGAACTGGCCTCTTGCTCTCGACGTGCCGTTAGTGTTGAAATGAACACGATGGGTCCATAATAATATGCAGACAAAGATGCCGCAGGCATCTTTGTCGAAAATGCACCATAGTCTCATGGTGTCATTGCCGTCTAAGAGAAATGGCACACACCACTTTTTCCCTGGTGACTATTTGCCCACAGTAATATGTCGACATTTGAGTTGGCCTCTTGGACTCGTCGGGCCGTTTGGGTTGAAATGAACATTGTGAATGATGTATAAAGCTGTAAAATAACCGCTGGACTTCTGTTGCTTACGCTTCTAAATATAAATCCCAGCAATCTGTTTGCCTTGTTATGTACGCTTAGGCATTGCTGTCTTGGTTTAAGGTTCCTGCTCATCATAACCCCCAAATCCTTTTCGCAATCTGTATGGCTAAGTTCTACGTTATTTAACTGATAAGTACTAGGTTATGGACACTCCCGAGCTTCAGAACCTTGCATTTATCTACATTGAACTGCATCTGCCACTCTTCTGACCAGGTATTGAGTTTGCCTAAATCCTCCTGAAGTTCCGTGACATCTAAGTTTTAAACAATTATCCTACCATTCTTTGTGTCATCGGCGAATTTGCTCATATCACTAGTAAAATCCCACACAGGTCATTGATATAGGAATGGTAGTATAAACAACATGGACGCAATACTGAACCCGTGAACCCACTTTTTACAATCCGCCAACTCGGATTTAAACCCCATGGTGAGCCATGACCTCGATCCATGACAGCAACGTTTTCCCCAATGCCACTTTCTTTTGTGTGTTGTTACTCTCTCAAAGCCTTACTAAATCTAAATAACAATAATCGAATTCATTATCACTGATCAACGCCTCAAAAAGCTTTGCTGAAAAGGTTATAAATTAGCTAACTAGAACGGCCCTTTGTGAATCCATGGTGAGTACAATAAATCAGGATGCATGCTTATCCAGATGGCTTCTTATATTATCAGCTATAATTGACTCTCCTAGCAATTTACCTACAAATGAGTAAGGCTTATTGGGCGGTAATATGATGAAACGACTTTTGTCCCCTACCTTACAAATAGGAATTACATTAGCCATCTTCCTCCACATCTCAATACTACCCACTGTTTGAAGAGAATTATTAGAAAATATAAGTCAATGTTTCACAAACTTCCATTTTAACACTCAGAGCCCTTGAAAAAACGTTCATCAGGGCCCGGATTTATTTCCTCTAACCGGTCCAATCTTGTTTGATAACCATTGCGCTAGGGACAGTGATATTATGCATAATTTATCATCAACAGGCCCACTATATAAAAATTAATTTATTGAATACAGGATGTGACAGAGTGAACAGGCAAAAGGAAAGGGAGTTTTGGCCTGTACATTGCAGAGTCACTTGTTTGCACATAACTGCTTAATGCCTCTAATGATTATGTAAGTTTTAGCAGTAAAGGATTCGAGACCAAAAAAGAACCTAATCATTGTGTGGTACTACAAGCCGTCCAGATCAATATCCCAGCAATTCCAGAACATCTGTTAAAAATTGACCACTGTCTGGAAAATCAGCCAAGCCCTGCACCCAACTTCTTGCTTCCTGAGGGATTCTAACTGAAGGCAACCTACAAAGGAGGAATATAGCAAATAATATTGTTTCAGTAATAACACCAGTAGTGCAGCTCTGATAAGATTAGAATTTGCCACCGAAGTGGCTAGTTTATTGTGCCCCCCATATCCATCCTGTGGACGGAAGCGCGAGACAAATGATACACACAATGACTAGGAACAAGGCCCCAAAGGGTTAACAGGAATACATATGGATTTATATCAACATAGCTATAGTTTCACTTTATCTGTTACAAGCGAATTTAGGAAATTTGCTTAGTATATCGGTATCTTGATTTTCAAATATATTATCTCTTGACATGTCACATAGGTTAATTATACTGTCTTCTCTGTATGCCTCAATAAGTGAACAATTAAGCACATAGTGTTCTAGAGAGTGACCATATGCCAGATCAATAATTTTACATTTAGTTTGGATCATCATCTTTGTGTCTACCCAAACTGACAGAAGTACTTGTAACCAAGCTAAAGCCTTGGCACACTACAACATCAGTCAGTCCTGTTCACAATGCAAGTTGCTCCATAAACATACTTATCTACGTGTTGCATGTTAACATAGTGGTTATAGATCTACTCAGCTTCTAACTGCATCCTATAACAATCATTCTCATTATTTACATACTCCTAATATGATTCCAATGCTAGACACAGTTTTATACCAAAGTTATATTCTACGTTCTCCTCTGGATACTCTTCTTTGGCTAACATATCAACTTTATCAGAAGGAGTAAATCCAATGTGTGATGGGATCCATAGCAATTGTACATTTAATCCTTTGTCCCTAATTTTTGAGTATACTATACCTGGCTCCCCCAATGAGCATGTTGTTGGAGTCATTATATGAGCCAAGAGCCTTCCAATGATGACATAAGAATCAGTAATGATGATAGAGTCAAGCTCAGTTGTCAAGTTTAGCTGTAGCGCAATTAGGATTGCAACAATTCAGTTTGCAGTGTAACGCCCCAGTTGTTAATCTTATGCCTAACTCCACAAATTTAATATTCGTTCATAACTAGGGAGGTGGCAACAAGAGCAGATGCAGAGCCCTGCCAAAGACTCCTGTTTAGACCATCCGTGTTATATAACTGTGATAACTTTATTCCTACCATCCTATCGAAAAATTCTTCCTTGACAGTTTCTCTAACAAGAGATTTATGGAAGGGATTCCTAGCAATTGAGCTTCATGGAGGGACATTAGGTATTGTGATATTAAATGAACAAATCTTGACCATGAGGGGTGAAATGCTCTTGTTGCCTACAGAGATACAGTTCAAGCAGGTTATAAAACTTAAATGCACTTAGCAAGTTTTCACAAATTCCATTTAGATCTGTGTGTATTTACCTCTAGACACTTTAAAATTCACTGTGACAGTGTCCCCTGTTTCTTCGTTTCTCAACATTCAAATACCGAGAAACAGTGTTAATTTTTCATCAATCCTATCACTGGATACTAGAATACCAAGCTCCCTTCCTCATGTAAAGGACATTTGTAGATCTGGGACAGCCAGCATAGTCCAGAAGCGTCATTTTGCATTAACCTCCAAAGGGTCGGATGGGAACTTTCTCTACTAATAACCACATGGGAGCAGCATAATCAATTAAGGACCTAACATAGCTAGTACATCTATCTCACGATGCTCACATTAGCACCAATAGTTGGATTGTAGCCAGCCACCATCTTTGAGAGCATTTAGCCTAGCTTTGCAAATTCTTGTATATTTGTGGTAATAGTGGTTGTTAAAGGGTACATCTACACCAAGATATCTGTAATTTTTAAGTAGATAATGGATTCACCCCTGCAAATAGATTGGAACTCCACTAACACGAGCTTTAAATCTTTGCACAAAATTCAATTTTAAACCAGCAAATAATAGAGCCTACCAGACTGGAGAAAACACTAGACCTCATCTTCACTAACAATGATGATCTGATACAATGTCACCATATCAAAAACATATACTAAGATCAAACATAATTTGAGGTTTCAGAACAGTATGCACGGAGCCCCAGACCGACATAATATGATTATTCATGAGGGAGCATTCACCAAAATTCAACTTCATATCAAAAAAACAGAAAGGGGAACCAAGTAAAAGCCAAGTCCTACCGATGTACGCTGTGAAGATATATTAAACAACAACAGACCCAACTTATGCCTAGAAAACAGATAACTCGGCGGCACTCGATGTATGCACAAGGCTTATTCCTCTAAGAAAAAAGGAGGAGTAGATGTAAAATAGAAGTGAGACAGGCACTCCCCTTTACAGGCAACGGAAAAGAATAACAGAGCGGCTAACTGGAAGTCAATCTTATTGATATGGCGTTGGTGAGTGACACTGTCAGAGAAATAGCCAAGCATCAAACTCTTAAGCTAAAGGAATCTTAAGGAGTCAGGAATCGCGGTAAGAACTAAAAGCCATAAACAATTCGAAAGAAACACAAAGTAATTTCTTCTCCCATGCCAAAGCGTAAGTCGGAACAACCGTCCAGTATGGCCCCATACTTAGACAAGTTAGGGTCCCTACACAGATGACAGCAAGGAAATGAATTGAGCTAACTCAATCCCAATAAGACTTCAGTGTTTAGCAAGCCACTAACCGTTCTGAGAGGTCAATATCAAATGGATTTTTAATGAGAAGCCCAGAATTTGGTTCACACAAAACCTATCTGATGTTATCCCTGACGCCAAATGACTTCAACAGAGGCTATTAAATGACAAGCCCATGCACTCTGCCCTAAAAACATGCCAGACCATGGATCCTCCGTGTTCATCAAGAACTGCAGAAGCGATATCACGAGCTTATTACCATCCTATGGAGAGGGAGCATGGAACATGGGGGGTCGTCCCACAGTTACAAAAACAAACCTACGTTGCCCGCACTCTCAATAAAGGAGGGGCAGTAAAGCAATAGCAAAGAACTACAGAAAACGATAGCACTAACATCCCATATCATAAAAATCTTTGAAAGGGCTAAGAAGCAAGAATCACCACCTCATCTAGAAACCCATCAATAACACACCCATGGCAAACATAGGTTTTAGAACAGGTCGGCTCCTGTCTGTGCTCAACTATTGGATTGCACTACGACAAGGTCCTAGAGTGCCCTAGAAGACAAAAGAATGCAGATGAAATATATACAGACATTGTCAAAAGCCTTCGACAGTGTGGACCATGGCGTAAAAGCGCACAGAAATGCGTGCTAAAAATAACAGGAAAAGTCGGTCGAGGGATCTATAATCCTCACTAACAGAAACACAGAGGAGTATACAACAGATAAAGTCCGAGGCAGCTACGGTGAAAAGCTCTGTTCCACAACACCGGAACTCGGCTCTCCCCATCGTGTTCCTCATCCACATAATCCTGACATAGACGAAGATGTCAGCCACGCAACGTGTTTTCCTTTGCAGATGACACTCGAATCTGCTGACAGTGTCTTCCCTTGCAGACACTGCAAGGCTCCAGGTGGACATCAACCAAATCTTTCAGTGGGCTGCAGAAAACAATATAAAGTTCAACGTGGAGAAATTTCAATTACTCAGATATGGTAAACACGATGAAATTAAATCTTCAGAGTACAAAACAAATTCTGGCCACAAAATAGAGCGAGACACCAACGTCAAAGACCTGGGAGTGATCATGTCGGAGGATCTCACCTTCAAGGACCATAACATTGTATCAATCGCATCTGCTAGAAAAATGACAGGATGGATAATGAGAACCTTCAAAACTAGGGAGGCCAAGCCCATGATGACACTCTTCAGGTCACTTGTTCTGTCTAGGCTGGAATATTGCTGCACACTAGCAGCACCTTTCAAGGTAGGTGAAAAATGCTGACCTAGAAAATGTACAGAGAACCTTCACGGCACGCATAACGGAGATAAAACACCTCAATTACTGGGAGCGCTTGAGGTTCCTGAACCTGTATTCCCTGGAATGCAGGCGGGAGAGATACATGATTATATACACCTGGAAAATCCTAGAGGGACTAGTACCGAGCTTGCACACGAAAATCACTCACTACGAAAGCAAAAGACTTGGCAGACGATGCAACATCCCCCCAATTAAAAGCAGGGGTGTCACTAGCACGTTAAGAGACCATACAATAAGTGTCAGGGGCCCGAGACTGTTCAACTACCTCCCAGCAAACATAAGTGGGATTGCCAACAGACCCCTGGCAGTCTTCAAGCTGGCACTGGACAAGCACCTAAAGTCGGTTCCTGACCAGCCGGGCTGTGGCTCGTACGTTGGTTTGCGTGCAGCCAGCAGTAACAGCCTGGTTGATCAGGCTCTGATCCACCAGGAGGCCTGGTCACAGACCGGGCTGCGGGGGCGTTGACCCCCGGAACTCTCTCCAGGTAAACTCGAGGTCTCTTTGCTTATTACTCACAATGGATACTATTCAGTAAAGTCCGCCATTGAGTGCTACCAAATTCCTGTGACAGAAGCAAGCCACTTTCTAACTCTCAAACGTGATAATATAGCATTTATGGGCCAGGAGACGGAAAA
>NC_069457.1:34560434-34648857 GCF_026875155.1 Cherax quadricarinatus | reverse complement strand
ACTTAACGGCGGTTATTTTCCCACCGCCGAAAGGGGAAATCGCCAAAGGGAACCCCCTTTTTTTTCCACTAAAAATGCATAAAAACACTAAAAACAATTTACACTAACATATTTTAAAGTTGCAATAGAACCGGCATCAAAAAAAATAAAAAGGTACAATACACACATAGGCACTCATTACTTACCTTAAAATTTTATAGTCTTAATCTGGGGGAACAATAGTATTTATTGTAAAACAAGTTGGTTGTAGGTACACCAGGCTACCTCACCAGGCCCCCCCACCCACACATACATTCTATATTTTTAAACACCCCAGAGCGTAAAAGATATCAGTTCACTCTTTACTTCCCTTTAAAAATTTGTAGTCTTAATGTAGGGTCAGGGTAAGTAAATGAGTTAAAAAAAATAAATGAGAGAGAGAAAAAAGGTACAGAAGGAAACAGGCGCAGAGAAAACAAACCACCCCCACATCTTATTTTAGTTTATTTATTCTATTGTGGGGGTATTTTTCATTTTTTTATGTTATGTACGTGTTTTTAAAATTAAATTTTTTTAAAAAAAATATCAGGTGGATTAATGAAAATGTGTATATTACCGAAATATACACTTTTAATAGCTCGGTGATATTGTTATTATTATCATTCTAATATGGGTCACTTGTGCAAGTCGTCGCTCCACATCCACATTTATTTTATTTATTCTACTGGGGGGTGTATTTATCTTATTTATATGTTATCACGTGTTTTTTATATAATTTTAAAAAAAATACATGGATAATTAAAAAAAAGTGAATTTTAACGTAAAAAAACGACATTTAAATGACTCGATGTATGTATTTATTTTAGGTACGGTATACATAATAAATTTCAAGTAATTAAAATAAAAATAACTTTTAAAAACATTTGAAATTTTGGAGTTTCCAACAAAATGGAGAACTTAGTGTTTACTGAGCTCATGGAGAATGTAAACAAACAGGGGGGGCAGGGTGCCGTATTAGAAAGTAGGTGGGGGACCGTATAGCGTTTTTTTGGTCATAATTTGTAATTCCGTATTAGGGGAAACGCCGTAAAGTGAAACGCCGAAAAGGGGGGCCCCCTGTTTATATAATATATAAATATATAATATATATAAAATATATAATAAATAATAATAATAATATATAATTAATATATATATATATTATATATAAAATATAGGTAGTAGATTTGGCAACGAAAACCCCCCCGGGAGGTACTACCGTCCGCCAATGAATGAAAACGAAACCCTGTAATTTTTTTTTACTAGGGTAGGATTGCTGGTGTCCATTTTTCTGTCTCAAATAGCAAGGTTTCAGATACGTCTGCTATTTCTACTTACCTTAGGTCACACTACACATACATGTACAGGATATATATATATACACACTCCCTCTGGTTTTCTTTAATTTTTTTTCTAGTTCTTATTTTGTTTATTTTCCTCTTATCCCATGGGAAAGGGGAAAAGAAATTTTTCCTCCGTAAGCCCTGCGTGTTTTAAGAACGACAAAATGCCCGGAGCAAGGGCTAGTAACCTTTCTCCTGATAATTTTAAATGTAAAAGGAGAAACTTTCGTTTTTCCTTTTGGGGGCCACCCTCCCTTTGGGGGGATACGGCCGAGTGTTTAAAGAAAAAAAAGAATATATACATTATACAATATTTACAGTGGACCCCCCCCAACGACCTTAATCCCTGCAAAAGGGCTGGTTTTTATGCAAAAGTTTTGTAGCGAAGAATTTTCCCCCTAAGAATAATGGAAATCAAATTAAACGTGCAAAACACCCAAAAGTATGAAAAAAAAAAAATTTACCAATGAATGTTAATTTTTAAAACACACAAACTGAAAAAGGCATCACAATTCATACACTTACTTTTTATTGAAGATCTTATGATTAGGGATGGGGAGGGGGGGAGAGAGAGTGTTATGTTTAGAAGGGGAACCCCTTCCATTAAGACTTGAGGTGTTGAGTCCTTTTCGGGTTTCTTCCCTTTTTCTTTTAATGCCACTAGGACCAGCTTCAAGTCACTGGCTTCTTTCGCACAACATATCTGTCCTAGTGGCCTGACCCCTCGTTCCTTTATGACTTCCCTAAAGTGTTTCACAAAATGTCAGGGAAAATGGTTGCCAACACGGCTTGCAATAGCGTGTAGGGGATTTTTTATCCATGAAAGGGTTTTCACTTCAAGCCACTTTTTCCCAAAATTTCCTTAATCTTTGTAAGGCAACTTCTTCAATTCTCTCTCCCCCCCCCTCGAACCATTTTCCCCAGGTCTGGCCTCTTGCTCTTGAAGTTAATCTATCACTCATCATGGTTAGTTCTCATTTCCTCCTCCACCAACTCTTCAAATCATCCACACTAACCTCCAACCCTAAGGGACTTTCCCAATGCCACATTGGATTCCTCACTGGGCATAATCCTCACAGGGTTAGCCCTCAAACCCTTCAAAATCCCTTTTGTCTAAACATTCTGGCCACATTTCTTCAAGCAGAGTTCAAGGTCTTCTTAGTCACTCCCTCCCAAGCCTTACCTATAAGGTTTACACAATTGAGGATAATAAAGTGATCTCTCCAAAGTCTCTTAGAGTCAGTTAGTTTCTGAGGTCACTACAAAGCACCATTCAAAACAGAGCTTTTGTGTACAGTTTTTTTGAAGTTTGCAATAACCTGCTGGCCATGGGCTGCAGAGAGAGTGGTATTAGGAGGCAAAAACTTCACCTTAATGAATTTCATGTCCCCTATAAATCGCTCTGCCACGTCTGTGGAATGAAACCAGGGGCATTGTCTAACACCAGGGATGCACTTAAGTTCTAATTTCTTTTCAATAGTAATCTTTTCACATTGGGGGCCAAATGCATGGTTTACCAGTCATAGAAAAAGTCCCTATGACCTCATGCCTTACTGTTTGCCCTCCACAGCACACACAAATTCTCCTTGAGGACATTCTTTTGCCTGAACGGTCTGGAGTTTTCAGAGTGATTACACTAAAAAAGGCTTCACTTGCAATCACCAGAGCATTGGAACACATCCAACAAAGTAAGCCTGTCTTTCATAGGCTTATGTCCTGGGAGTGCCTTTCTCCTGAGTAATGTAGGTCCTGCCTTGGCCATTTTCTTCCAAAAACTGCCTGTTTCATCACAATTAAACACTTGTTCAGGTTTCAGTCCTTCAACTTTCTATGTACTCCTTAATTCCTGCCATATTTTTTCAGCTGCTTTGTGGTCCGAACTGGCAGCCTCACCATACCTTAACACACTATGTATGCCACTACGCTTCTTAAATCTCCTCAAACCAACCTTGCTGGCCTTAAATTCACTCATATCATCACTAGTTGCAGGCATCTTGTTAATTAAATCCTCATCAACTTCCTAGCCTTTTCCGCTATGATCGCTTGAGAGACGCTATCTCCCTGCTAGCTGTTTTTTTCATTTTATCCACACCAATAATGAGTCCTTCCTCATCATCTTCATCACGTTGCGACCTGCTGTTTCAAAACCAACATTAAACCTTTTGGCAAGAACAGCTTCCTTGATTGCTTTCTGTGCCCACTAATATTAGAGATGGTTGATTTGGTTTCCTTGTACAACCTGCCAGGTCGGCGGACACGCACTCCACTTTCATTCTGTATCTGATTATCTCTTTCTCATCTTTATTGAATCTCACCCTTATTGCTGTAGGGTTTTGGAACTAGAATCCTTTCTTTCTTGGGCCCATGGTCACTTATTTTCCTGATAAAGCACCGAAAACACTGTAATAAATACGAAGTATTTCCAATTGTAGCTTGGATGTTACCCCGCGGAGGCGCTGCGTAAACAATGCCACTCGGCGGAACATATGAGGCCCTGGCTTCAGGCCGCACATTGGAACGCGTCTCGACGAAGGGCGTGAGCGGTTTTTTTTGGGCGGTATGCGAGGCAAAAATTTTTGCGAACAAAGCGACCGGTATGCGGATTGTAACGTATGCGTTGCATACGGTATGCGGGGTCCACTGTATATCTATATATATATATATTAGAAAAATATATATATAATATATATTCTATATATATATATCTATATATATATCATATATAATATATATAATATATATATATATAAGGTTAAGAGGTAACAAAAAGATTAGGTATGAAAGATTGAATATCAGATTGGAGGGAGAGAGTATGGAGGAGGTAACTATTCAGATATTTGGGGTGGACGTGTCACGTGATGGGTCTAAGAAAGATAGGTGAATCATAGAATTGATGAAGGGAAAAAGAGTTGAGAGGTGCACTTAGGTAGTCTTGGAGACTAAGAAACTTTGTCCTTGGAGGCAAGAGGGGAATTATGATAGTATAAGTTTTTAACAACGCTCTTTAATATGAGGTTGAACATGGTGATGAATGTTGCAGCGAGGAGAAGTGGAGGGCAGTGGAGAGATGTCATGTCTGAGGCAATGTGTGGTGTGAATATAATGCAGAGAATTCGTAGTTTGGAAGTTAGGAGGAGGTGCGGGATTACCAAAACTGTTGTCCAGAGGGCTGAGGAAGGGTTGTTGAGGTGGTTCGGACATGTAGAGAGAATGGAGCGAAACAGAATGACTTCAAGAGTGTATCAGTCCCTGTAGTGGAAGGAAGGCGGGGTAGGGACGGCCTAGGGAAGGTGGAGGAGGGGGTTAAAGGAGGTTTTGTGTGCGCAGGGGCTTGGACTTTCCAGACGGCATGCGTGAGCGTGTTTGATAGGAGTGAATGGAGACAAATGGTTTTTAATACTTGACGTGCTGTTGGAGTGTGAGCAGGGGTAGGGGTCGGCCTAGGAAGGGTTGGAGGGAGGGGGTAAAGGAGGTTTTGTGTTCGAGCTGGGCTTGGACTTCCAGAAGGCATGCGTGAGCGTGTTTGATAGGAGGAATGGAGACAAATGGTTTTTAATACTTGACGTCTGTTGGAGTGTGAGCAAAGTAACATTTATGAAGGGATTTCAGGAAACACCGGCAGGCCGGAATTTGAGTCCTGGAGATGGAAGTACAGTGCCTGCAACTCCTGAAGGAGGGGTTGTTAATGTTGTAGTTTAAAACTGTAGTGTAAAGCACCCTTCTTGCAAGACCGTGATGGAGTGAATGATGGTGAAAGTTTTTGCTTTTTCGGGCACCCTGCCTTGGTGGGAATCGCCAGTGTGAAATAATAAAAAATAAATATATATATATTATATATATATATATAATATATATATATAATAATATATTATATATATTGTGAATGATTATTTTCTTTTATATTGACAGTATGATTATGAAAACCGTTTTCGTTGATGGTACAAAAGTATTAAGTCCACATGATGACCCCCTACAGTTGTATGTCTGAGACTCCTATTCTCGAATTGTGATGATGCCAACTCTCCAGATAGTTCTTCCGCCATTGCTCCAGAAGCTCATCCTCTGGCAAATAACTAAAACCATGCTGATGCGAGTTATCTTTCATCTCCATGTCTTTCCGACGTCTTACAATCCTTATTTACCAAGAGACCGCTTACTATAAAAAGATATTACCAAGGACACTGCAAACTCCCTATGCAAGAACCTTATTGTCGTATGGAGGGGGTGTTATATCTTGGAGATTGGTCATAATGTGATATTTAACATTGTAAGAAATATATCATCACTTAATATTATAGCGCGAAGTCCCCGTTTATAGCTAAAATAGAGACTTTCGGTGATATATTATTAATCTGTTAATCTAAACAACATATCAATTGTATTATCACTATTATTTATTATTATTATTATTATATCATTATTATATTTATTATTATTATTATTTAATTAATTATAATATATAGTAGGTTTTCTTATGTATATAAGAGCTACAAGCTCGGAACCATCGGTAAATTGTTCAATTGTTTAGTCCGGTTGACTGACGTCGGTTCAGTGATACCAACTGACGACAGGGTATACAGACTGCCGGTTGTCAGTCCGATCCCTGTTTCTATAGCCTTGACAACTGTCGTATATTGTTATCTCTTAGGGGTTTACCAGTTTGATGGGTTTGAGAAATTAGGGCTCTAGAGCTGCTCAGTTTGTTCACGTCATTGCTCTGAAGATTGTTTTTGATATTTATATTCTTGGACAGTTCAGTAAATCCATAGAGATACTCTCTCAGACAAACTCTTGCTTTTCCTACTTCCCAGTTACGGCCGGATTCAAAGGTCTTGTTGAATCTTTGTACATTTTGTAGTTTGAGTTTACACAGTACTTGTTAAGACAAAGATGCAAAAGTTAATAATGAAGACTTATCTACAAGAAGAAAAATTAATCTTCCCTTATTATGTGATACTTCCATGATTTTTGAACTAAATATAATATTGTAAAATTATTGGTACAAAGTATAAAGGTATAATATTTGGTACAGAAGAAATAAAGTATTTAATTTAAATACTTTAATAAATTTGAAATATTATGCAATGGAGTTTACCAGTTGAAAATTATTTTCACCCTAGACTCTAAAAATACCTTTAACAAACTCTGATTCAAAATCTTTGTTGATAAGAAGAAAATAGTAACAATCACATTCTGAAGTTCTTTATAAAATTTATTATTACACAACACTAACATAGTCAAACACTGAGCAGATAACATAGTCAACACCTGAGCAGCTAACATAGTCAACACCTGAGCAGCTAACAATAGTCAACACTGAAGCAGCTAACACAGTCAACACCTGAGCCGCAAACATAGTAAACACCTGAGCAGTGCTAGCACAAGTCCAAAAACACCTGAAGCACTAGCACAGTCCCAACAGCTGAGCAGCTAACACAGTCAACAAACACCTGAAGCAGCTAACATAGTCAACACCTGAGCAGCTAGCCATCAACACTGAGCATCTAACACAGTCAACACCTGAGCGTTTCTAAACACAGTCAACATCTGAGCACCTAACACAGTCAAACACCTGAGTCAGCTAACATATCAACAGCTGAGTCAGCTAGCAGAGTCACAGCTGAGCAGCTAACACAGTCAACACCGATCTACTAACACAGTCAACACCTGAGCAGCTAATACAAGTCAACACCTGAGCACCTAACAACAATCAACAGTGGAGGCAGCTACAGTCCCAACACTCTGAGCAGCTAACAGTGAACACCTGAGCAGCTAACATAAGTCCAACAACACCTGAGTAGCTAACACAGTCAACATCTTAGCAGCTAACACAGACAACACCTGAGCAGCTAACACAGTCAACACCTGAACAGCTACACGTCAACACCTGAGCACCTAACACAGTCAACAGCCTGAGCACCTAACACAGTCAACAACCGAGCATCCTAACACATCAACAATCCCTGAGCACCTAACTCAGTCAACGCCTGAGCACCTAACACAGTCAACAACTGAGCAGCTAACCCAGTCCAACCACCTGAGCACCTAACACATCAACAACACCTGAGCAGCTAACATATTCATCATCTGAGCAGCTAACACAGCAAAAAGCTGAGGGGCAGCAACACCGTCACACCTGAGGCACCTAACACAATCGTAACACCTGAAGCACTTAACACAGTCAACACCTGAGCAGGTAACACAGTCAACACTGAGCAACTACACAGTCAACACATGACAGCTATACACAGTCCAACAGCCTGAGCAACTAACACAGTCAAACCTGAGCAGGTAACACAGTCAACACCTAGCACAAACACAGTCAACACCTGAGCAGCTAACACATTCAACAATGATAAAGCAGCTAACACAGCAACACCTGAGCAGCTAACACAGTCAACACCTGAGCAGCTAACACAGTCAGCACCTGAGCAGCAACAACAGACAACTCCTGAGCAGCTAACACAGTCAAACACTTAGCAGGTAACACATTCAACAACCTGAGCAGCTAACACAGTCAACAAGACACAGATATAATCATGTCGGGCACCTTAATACATTATATTTCATTGGGTCAAACTCTCTCTATGGATCATCTAGGCACATGAATGTTGTATTGTAGTAAAGCAGGGTTTCTTACCTGTGTTAGACACCACAAAGCACTGTTTATTGTTGACTTTATCCACAGCCACCCACCAACAACAACAAGTTGTTGTTGTTGTTGTTTATAGGGCCACTGACAGTGTACGTCGTATGAACCCTACTTCCGGCCCAGGAAACGAATCTTGACTATAGTGGAAGCATGTTTATTTATTTAATTTATTTGTTTGAACATGATACAGAGAAGCACATACTGCGTACTATAATGTTCCTAATGTGCCTTGAAGCCACCAGATATGTGCTAGGTAAAGACCAAGATCTCCCTGACGGTCTGGAGGGTCAACCCCCTCACCATTAAGGAGAGGTAGTGCTAAATATTGCAGCCCCAAACGTGCGCGATCCTCACGGAGAATAGTCCGAACGTGAGTGATAACGTGGGCACCACAGTAGAAGGTTCCACCGTCTCAGGCAAATACATCAGTAAGAAAATATGCCAAATTTTTCTACCCTTTGCCGTGGATTGAACCACAGATACTTATTGTGTGAGACAAAAGAGTTGTCAACTCAATCCACACTCTTAGGAATTGTTTCGTTGATTAGTGGAATTAATCTGAGCAAGTTCTATGTAAAGTGTCAACTACAGTGATCTAATGATACTTGTTGCAATAACATAAGATGAAAAGGAAAATGTGAAGTAGAAAAAACATGGTGACACATATTTTATGGTTAACAGTCAAAGTGCAAAAATAAGATTAATGAACTACGTTTAGTAGCATGTGCTGGGACTTGATGTCATTGCATTAAACTGAAACATGTGTATTTTTTTTATTTTATTTTATTTATATTAATTTGGACATGATACCTAGAAGTCAATAGAAAATACTGTGGTTAAAGTGTAAACATGCAAAGAGCCCCTTATATGCAGAGCAATTATGGGCAGGCTAAAATTAACTTATATCAACTAAGCAATGATATATTCAGGGTAAAAATTATATTAAAACAAATAACAATTAAGCACAAATGAGTATTTCAAAGACAAGGTCATATGGTCATTACTGAGTTGCTGAGCATTCAGTAGAATGGAGAATTCTGTTAGGTAATGTAATTAAAAAAAATTGATTAGGGTCACAGGTTAAACATTTATTAGATAAAATTTTATCAGTATTTATTTCTAGTTGAGGGTGAGTATGTGATTTTTTATGAAGAGACTTTAATTTTATAAACAGTGTTTCTTTTATATTCCCAGGTAAATGAATTCCAGATTTTTGGGCCTTTTATGTGCACTGAGTTTTTGCATAATGTGAGATGGACACGAGGAACATCAAAGAGTGATCCGTGCCTTGTGTTATGGTCATGTGTTTTCTGTTGAGGTTGGTAAGAGACATTTGCGGGAGGGTTTATATCAGAACTAAATGTTCTATGTATGTATAGTTACAGTAATAAGTATGGATATTTTGTATTGTGAGTAGTTAGTGTTTTGAATATTTGGTGGAGTGTGCTGCCTGTAGTGGAATTTGTTATTCTGACTGCCAGCTTTTTGTTGTAATATTGGTCAGAGATGGTTTATTGTTGTTGAGGCCCCATGCACTAAATATCCATAGGTGAATAGGGGTAAATAAGTGAGTGATATAGGGCCAGGAGGGCTGACTGTGATCATAGTATCCTATCTTCGATGGCGATGCCTGCGGTCTTGAAAATTTTCTTAGAAATTTGTTGTACATGTGTTGAAAACTTGAGTCTATTATCAATGTGGATTCCTAGAATTTTCCCCTCTGTGTGACTTTGTGATAGGAAGAACCTTATCATTATGTTTAAGAGGGACATCTGTAGCTCTGTATCAATTCAAATTCCAGAGTAATTCTCTATAAAGGATTACAATCAGAGTTTATCCAGAATTTGGTTATTGTGTGGTTTTACATGTATTGGTAAAGTATTGTGTGTTTACATGTAGTAAAATACTAATTACAGAGGGGGCCACAAGAACACCTAGCATGCTAGGCATTTTGGGCAGACTTAGAATTAATTCTTAACTTTAAAATATTACAAATTATGAGGTAAGTTGGTATTATGGCTAAGTGACTAAAACTAGTTTGCAAGTTGTTGTGATAAAAACACAGGCCTTATCCTAAGCTTTATTGAACATAGATTCTTCATAGTACTTCTGCCAACAACAAAATAATAATGACTAGTACAATCTAATAACTGCTTCTACAGGAAGTGGATGCTTGCATATGTCAAGGAGAAAAGTTATAACTAGCAGGCCCACATAGTTTAAACTCCGCCATTTAATCTGCATCACTAATACATGGATATAAGAAGAAGAGAATCACACACCATGAGTTGGCGCCATGGACACGCACCAAGCTGTTGTTGTTGTTAAGTCCCCGAACAGGTGGTGCATTATTATCCTGCCTGCAGCTCCCCACAGGAGCAGTATCACTACAACTTCCCTTCTTCTTAAAACTATCAGAGACAGTAAATCTTCCCAAAACTGTTAGGTGGGACGGGGGGGGACGTATACGTTCCCGACCTACATAGCCCTAGTGCCTCTTCACCAGTTCAATAGTTTCCAGAGGGTTTGACTACTGCTTAGTTTTAGTTAGTTTAATATGTTTATTATGCACCCATACCCTCCTGTGGGGCGGTAGTCAAAAGATAACAGAGGTACATAAATGTCCAGGGACTGGACGCCAAAGTTCTGATAGCTGAGCAGCTTACAGAGGTAATAACTCACAATATTTACAAAGTAAATGAACTCACAATTTACAAAGGTAATGAACTCCAATTTGACAAAGGTAAATGAACTCCAGTAAAGTCTGTCAAAATCATTACAAGTTACAAAGTATTTCCAGATTACAGAGGCACTAATGGGTCCAGGGACTGGGCCCCCAAAGTTTTGATACTGAACTAGGTACAAGGTAATGAGCTCACAATTTTACAAAGTAATGAATTCTGTAGAATGGTTACTACGTTTTATACTTTGGCTACAATCATGAACAAATTATAGAGTAATGAGCAATTCACACGTTCCACACCCGGTCACAACTGTAATGATTTTATTGGTGCAAAATGAATTTGTTGAGTCCACGACACACCACACACACACACACACACACGACACACAAACACACACACACACACACACACACACACACACACACACACACACACACACACACACTGACACATAGGTGATACAAATAGGTAGTACAGGGAGGCAAAAAACTAAGTGCAACTGAGAATGGAAAAGGGTACAGGAGTGCATAGGACCCAGGAAAACAAGGAGATTAGTAGAAGAGCCAGACACGAGTATGCGCAGATAAGGAGGGAGGCCCAGCGACAGTATGAAAACGACATAGCATCGAAAGTCAAATCTGACCCGAAAACTCTGTATAGCCACATTAGGAGGAAGACAACAGACAAGGACCAGGTGATAAGGCTATGGAAAGAAAGGTGGAGAAACTCACAAGAAACGATCAAGAGGTATGTTGAGGAGCTTTCACACGAGATTTAAGGAAGTATTTACAGTAGAGACAGAAAGGACTCTGGGGTACAGACCAGATGGGGACACCAACAAGAATACACCACAAGTGTTGACGACATACATACAGAATGGGAGGAGGTGAAGAACCGCTAAGGGACATCGATACCCTCAAAGGCAATGGGACCGGAACAACATCTCTCCATGGGTCCTTAGAGAGGGAGCAGATATGTTGTACATACCACTATACCACAATCTTCAACACATCCCTGGAAACTGGGCAACTACCTGAGTATGAAACGAAATGTAGTCCAGATTTTTCCAAAAGAGACAGAAAAGAGGCACTAAATCTATAGACCTGTTCATGACGTGTATAGTATGCAAATTATGGAGAGATTTCAGGAGGGAATAGTGGGTGGAGCACCTGGAACGGAACAGGAGTATAAATGCCAACCAGCACAGGATTCACGGAAGGCCAAATCCTTGTCACAAATGAAAACGTTCTGGAGTTTTATGATAAAGCACAGAAGTAAGACAAGAGAGGAGAGGGGTGGGTTGATTGCATCTTCGCTTGACTGCAAGAAGGCCTTTGACACAGTTTCCTCACAAATATTAGTGCAGAAGCTAGAGCATCAGCGCAATATAACAGAAGGGCACTGCAATGGTATCAGAGAATACCTGACAGGGAGGCAACAACGAGTCATGTACGTAATGATGTATCACAGTGGGCACCTGTGACGAGCGGGGTCCCACAGGGGGTCGTCGCTAGGACCAGTGGCTGATTTTGGTAATGTGAAACGACAAGACTGAAGGTTTAGACTCAGAAGTGTCCCTGTTTGCAGATGATGTTGAAGTTAAATGAGGTGAATTAAATCTGATGAGGACCAGCATGACTTCAAGAGAAACCTGGACAGACTGGACACCTGGTCCAGCAAATGGCTTTCTCGAATTTTAAATCCTGCCAAATGCAAAGTCCATGAAGATAGGGAAGGGCACAGAAGACCACAGACAGAGTATAGGCTAGGTTGGCCAAAGACGGCAAACCTCACTCAAGGAGAAAGATCTTGGGGTGAGTATAACACCGAGCATGTCCTCCGGAAGCACACATCAATCAGATAACTGCTGCAGCATATGGCCCTGCAAACCTGAGAACGCATTCTGATTATCTTAGTAAGGAATCATTCAAGACACTGTACACCGGTATGTCAGGCCCATACTGGAGTCTCAGCACCTGTTTGGAACCCGCACTTGATAAAGCACGTCAAGAAACTAGAGAAAGTACAAAGGTTTGCAACAAGGTTAGTTCCAGAGCTAAGGGGAATGTCCTATGAAGAAAGATAAAGGATAATCGCCTGATGACACTGAGGACAGGAGGGTCAGGGAGACATGATAACGACATATAAAATACAGCGTTGGAATAGACAAGGTGGACAAGACATGAATGTTTTTCCAGGGAGGACACAGAAAACAAGAGGCCACATTGGAAGTTGAAGACACAAATGAGTCAGAGAGATAGTAGGAAGTATTTCTTCAGTCATTAGCGTTGTAAGGCATGGAATAGCCTAGAAAATGACGTAGTGGAGGCAAGAACCATACACATTTTTGACGAGGTTGATAAAGCTCATGGAGCGGGAGAGAGATGGCCTATAAAACCGTGAAGAGCGGGCCAGGAGCTAGGACTCGACCCCTGCAACCACAAATAGGTGAGTAACACACACACACACACATGTTTAGTATTAATATCTTTATGCACCCCATATCCCATCCTTGGGGCGTAGTCAAAAGATTAAAAAGGTACATAATGGGTCCAGTGACTGGACCCCAAGTTATGATAGAAGAACTAGTTTAACAAAGGTAATGGAACTCCAGGTAAGATCCTGTCGACTAATCAAGGCAAGTTACAGAGGTAAATGAATTAAGCTCACTCATATACATGGTTACAGTGGAGCAGAATCCTCTATTTCCGTAGGGGTAGTCCCCTCAAGGGCTTTCTAGAAGAAAACGAAGGCATCTTTCACATTCTATTGGGTGAATCTTGAGATTCCACACCTAATGGGATTTCAACTTGGGCTTAATGTCCTGTAGATACAGTAATCCTCTTTCACCATTTGTAGCGAGATGTCTCTCCAAGGGGGGCTCCTTTGGCGTGGTGAAGAGGCTCTTGGTCCTGAGGAATTAGACCTGTCGGTCTCCTTCCCAGACCGAACCTATTACCCCCCAATCCCCCAATTCCCTATCCCATCCGCGCCCTTTTCCTTCCCACCTCCTCCCTCCCCACACCTCCCTTTTGGCCTTAATTTTTTTTTTTCTCCACACAAGGCACGCTAGTTTCCCAGTAGGGAAAGGGTACCGGGTCAATCCCATTCATGAGGTTCTTGGCAGTGGCATTTTGCCGTGGAATCTGAATTGCCTGGGGATGTCCTGATCCCTCCCGGTCCCCGGAGGTGGCTTTTGGGTGTCCCTCTCGGGCCGACGGGTGTAATCTCATGGAAGCCACCTTTTCGAATTCCGGGGTGGTGGTCGAAGGAGTATGCTTGTGGTTTATTTCTGGGGCCGTCCTCTCTTTTGTCCACGAGGTAGCTCGGGCAGATGTGAGGTTGCTATCCCCGGATTTGTTATTTACAGGCATGAAGGTAGGGTAGGCATGGGTACCTCCAATGCTGCATCTGCCTACTTTCATTGCTGAGGTCCTCTTGGGTGTCGGAGGAGATTTTCGTGGCTCTTCATTCCTCCAAGGAACTATCCTCCCTTCGGTCCCCCCTTTTTTTATTCTTTTTTTTATTTTTCTTTTCTTTTCTTTCTTTTTTTTTCTTTAAAACAAAAAAGAAAGAAGTAATACCGAACATGGCAGCCCTAGTCCATGAAACTGGGTACCCCCCGGGCCCCTTCTTGATACCGCAACCCTGTTCTGACCCTGCTCGTCTTTGGACCACTCTTCAGACACTCCTCAAGCCTCTGTACCTCTTGCCGTGCGTTTCCTCACACCATGTTCAGGTTAAACTGAGCCTCGGACAGACTCCTTCGATTTATCTGACCTTCGCTTCTCTCTGACTATGCTTCCGGCCTCTCCTCTATGGTGCGGCAATTTTCGAATCGCCGGCCCGACCCATTCCACCATCCACGTCGACCATCTCTGGTCCCACGCCTAAAGCCAACGAAAATTATCCTGCTGATGATACTTTGCTCGCACCTTCTCGTTCTTCTCAGAAACGATTGACACGTCCTTCACACCTTTCCACGCTCAGTTCAACTGAACAATGGACCTAAATTCTTCCTTTATGACCGCGACTTCCCACTGCCTATCTTTCTGACCACAGTATGGGCAGGCACACTAGGTCCATGTTGGTAAAGATATTTCTTTTCAGCTCTTAAGAGTGGTACGCACATCTTCACGCATACAGAATGCTAGCCCAGGCTCAGAGCTTTCTTGTTATTCCCATATCGATACTGTTCCCTGTCACCATTGAAAAACATCATTCCCCAATTCTTGTAGTGGTACCGTCATTCTGCCCATACCTAGTTCAACGAAAATCCAGACATGTGCCACTGACCATTCTTGAACAGCTTTGGAAACTCCAAGTTCGTCCCATATCCGCAAGGTAAGACACTTATGTTCTTCCTCCCACCGGGCAAGACGAACCCTAGCAATGTGGCTCTTATAACTTTTGACAGCCATGAACTCCCATCCTCAGTTTATGTAGCAGGACATCGGTTACAAGTTCGAAAGGTGATCCCTCTACAACCACAAAGTGTAGAAAATGCTGGTGATTTTGGCCAGCCAGTGAAATATTGCAGATCTATCGCCGAATGCCCATCTGTGGTGGCGATGAACCATTCTAATACGTCTGCAATCGATCTCCTCTCTTGCCATAATTTGTCATGAAGGCATTCACGCCTTCGTACTCTCGGCCGTTGTCAAGTCTACTTAAACGAGCAGGAAATCCGTTACCTCAAAGAGCAGAAGGTCTCCCCTATGCCATGGCATTTCCCATCTCCGCCTCCAATGGAGAACTCCCTCGTGTTTCTTATTCCCTGTTTCAAAACGTCCCACTCCCCACTCGTATCCATCTTCTGCACCCACCCTGTGGTACCTCTCCCATAGTCACTCCTGTACTAATTATTTTGGCTGTCCTCGCTCGCTCAACGTCCCTACTACAAAACGCCTCAGTCTGATCTGTGCTTCTTTGTGTTCTCTCTCACAGCCTCATTAGCGACGAGATTCTCGTATACAACCTCCTCCCAATCGTCCCTCTTACTTTCAAAAGTCAAAAAAGCCGTTAACACCTCCTACCCATTCTTCCACCTCCTCATTTTACTTCCCTGTCTCTGTACCTGGTCTCCCCTCCTCGCCCCTCTCACTGCCTTTACAAGTGTAGAGGTTCAACCCTCGTCCTAGTACTGTACCTTCTCTCCCCTGTTTCCCTCCCATGTTTCATTCCTCTCTTCTGTCCACCTCCCAGTTTCTTCTGCCTCTTCTGTCCCCCGTTCCATGCTCTCCAGTTCCCTCCACCCTTTTCGCGCCCCCCCCTACCTTGGTAAACACCGTCCCCAATACAGTTCCAATCTTTACTCATCCTCCCCTACCATTTCCAATAAGTCTCCTATACAACTTAATCTGAATTCTAAAACACTATGAGCATCTCTGATTATACATTGCAGAGACCCAAACCATCAATGGACTTTGATCCACCCTCTCTCCTTCTCTCTCCTCCTTGCTCCATCTGCGCAACTTCTTTCTTCACAGCGCACCGTTTCCTTCGCTGCTTGAAACTTTTTCCACTGCCCTCCGCATGTGGACTTTTCTAACCCCTCTAGTCGCGTAGGAACCCTTTATACCTGCAGATTTCAGGTATCTTTATCATTGCCATCATGCCTATTTACAGAGTGGAATATACGCGGCTCAGGGTAATCGGGTGAGCTTCCAGAATTGTTACTCTCCAGTTTTCCCCAGTTGGTGTTTGCTTACAGGAACCAAAATTACACCTGCTGCTATCTCTCCCATCTCAGGCAAAATTTATTGATTCTTCAATCCTTTTCCTGATGGACCTTTAATGAAAGTGCCCTCTTCTAAACGCTACTGATATTCCATACCATCAGCTATTGTTCATACTTCGCTGCAATTACACATCAGCCCGTATTCCACTGCATAAGTGGTATACCGCTCTGTTCTTTATATCTCTCTCCTTCTCTTGCATTATCTTTTCCGGATATTGCCTTTCTTGTTTCGGTCATTACCGCCACCGATTTCTGTTACTTTATGATTTATAATGCCTCACCATTTCCTCTGGGGGTCTCACAGTGATATCCTGTGGCATCCAGTTAGAGGCTTTTCCTTGCATCGCACCCACCGTCCATGTTTTTTTAAATACAGGTTACTCACACCCATATTTGAATCCTCGTACTCCACACTCTCTCTTGCAATCGTTTCCTCTCAGTCTGCTCTTTTTCCTCCACCGCATTATACTTTCACTTGGTGTGTTCTCCTCCCCACCGGACTTACATGACAGCAATCATTTCCCAAGTCATTCTTACTTCCCTTCCATATTCACCACCTCTTCACATACACACAGGCAATTTGATCAGCAAATTGGAACCTTTACACACACCTAAATGTTTTTAGAGAGGTTCCTTTCGTCCATCCTCCCATCGATGAGCTTTACACCTCTTCTCATCTCATTTTAAACCGCAGTTTTTCTTATTCTATACCCCATCTCAGGCAGCATTCTCAGAAATGCGAGCCTTGGTGTCTCCTGCTCGTCTCGTGCAGTACATCTTGAAACGCGCTGCATGGGCAGGTACCGGTAGCAATAGAACCACAGAGAGACTTCTTTGATTTTAAAGGGCAAATGGTGCGATTAGCTCGCCGGTCATCCGTGGATGCTAAATGAACTTGCTGGCAGATTATGTCTCCACCATCACCTCTGCTTCCTCTATGTCAGTGCCAGTCTGTAAAAAAGTACGAAAACTGAATGGAAAATATTCTCCTGACCCGCTCCTGTCTGCGGGTTGCCGTGGTTGATATAGCAAACCCACTTGATGTTGCCAAATGAAACTGGCAATCATCTGGTCCGTATTTCGCAGGCGACTCCATCTATGCCTTCATTCTTTCCTCAAAGTCTGCCAGAGAGTTAGCACCGCTTGGACTTTTCTTCTCTCATCAGAGAAGAACAGTATAATGTGCCTTTTTACACTTCAAAGAACTGGAGGTCAACATCTCTCAGCACTTGGCGCGATCATCGGCAGCTGGGCCCGACGACATTCAAATTCATATGCTACAACATTTACATCAGTCAGCCCTTGCAGTCCTATACGCATTACACTTATTAGTCACAAGGAGTTCTTGCACAGCTGTGGAAAGCTGCATTGTTCTCCTTTCTGCAAACCAGGCACTACGGACATGAAACCTCCCACTATCGTCCCATCGCTCTTACCAGTGCAGTTTGCAAAGTGATGGAACACCTAGGTAAATAGACGTTTAGTGTGGTATATTAACACCTGGAGGCATCTCTGATGAAAACTCCACTCACACGAGCTTTTTAAATCTCTGCACAAATTCAATTTAAACCAGCAAATAATAGAGCCTAACAAGACGGGAGAATACACTAGACCTCATCTTCACTAACAATGATGAATCTATAAGAAATGTCCACCAAATCAAAAAACAAATATACTCAGATCCACAACATAATTGAGTTCAGACATGTATGCCTGGAGCCCCAAGACCGAACAAAAAGAGACTAGTCAAGAGGGAGCATTCACCACAAACTGAAAAAGGCATGCACAATTACATGACACTTACTTTTTATTGAAGATCTGGTGATGATTGATGGGATGGGAGGAGGGAGAGAGAGTGTATAGTGATTTAGAAGGGGAATCACCTTCCATTAAGACTTGAGGTGGTTGAGTCCTTTTCTGGGTTACTTCCCTTCTTCTTTTAATGCCACTAGGACCTAGCTTCAGAAGTCACTGATCTTCTTTCGCACAACATATCTGTCCCATAGTGGCCTGTACCTCTCGTTCCTTTATGACTTCCCTAAAGTGTTTTCACACATTGTCAGTGTAACTGGTTGCCAAACACGGCTTGCAATAGCTGTGTGGATTGTGATTTTTCATCCCATGAAGGTTTGCACTTCAAAGCCACTTTTGCCCAGATTTCCCTAAATCTTTGTATGAGGCAACTTCTTCAATTTCTCTCTCCCTGCCCCCTCCTCTGAACCAGTTTCCTCAGGTCTGGCCTCTTGCTCTTGAAGTTAATCTATCACTCATCATGGTTAGTTCTCATTTCCTCCTCCACCAACTCTTCAAATCATCCACACTAACCTCCAACCCTAAGGGACTTTCCCAATGCCACATTGGATTCCTCACTGGGCATAATCCTCACAGGGTTAGCCCTCAAACCCTTCAAAATCCCTTTTGTCTAAACATTCTGGCCACATTTCTTCAAGCAGAGTTCAAGGTCTTCTTAGTCACTCCCTCCCAAGCCTTACCTATAAGGTTTACACAATTGAGGATAATAAAGTGATCTCTCCAAAGTCTCTTAGAGTCAGTTAGTTTCTGAGGTCACTACAAAGCACCATTCAAAACAGAGCTTTTGTGTACAGTTTTTTTGAAGTTTGCAATAACCTGCTGGCCATGGGCTGCAGAGAGAGTGGTATTAGGAGGCAAAAACTTCACCTTAATGAATTTCATGTCCCCTATAAATCGCTCTGCCACGTCTGTGGAATGAAACCAGGGGCATTGTCTAACACCAGGGATGCACTTAAGTTCTAATTTCTTTTCAATAGTAATCTTTTCACATTGGGGGCCAAATGCATGGTTTACCAGTCATAGAAAAAGTCCCTATGACCTCATGCCTTACTGTTTGCCCTCCACAGCACACACAAATTCTCCTTGAGGACATTCTTTTGCCTGAACGGTCTGGAGTTTTCAGAGTGATTACACTAAAAAAGGCTTCACTTGCAATCACCAGAGCATTGGAACACATCCAACAAAGTAAGCCTGTCTTTCATAGGCTTATGTCCTGGGAGTGCCTTTCTCCTGAGTAATGTAGGTCCTGCCTTGGCCATTTTCTTCCAAAAACTGCCTGTTTCATCACAATTAAACACTTGTTCAGGTTTCAGTCCTTCAACTTTCTATGTACTCCTTAATTCCTGCCATATTTTTTCAGCTGCTTTGTGGTCCGAACTGGCAGCCTCACCATACCTTAACACACTATGTATGCCACTACGCTTCTTAAATCTCCTCAAACCAACCTTGCTGGCCTTAAATTCACTCATATCATCACTAGTTGCAGGCATCTTGTTAATTAAATCCTCATCAACTTCCTAGCCTTTTCCGCTATGATCGCTTGAGAGACGCTATCTCCCTGCTAGCTGTTTTTTTCATTTTATCCACACCAATAATGAGTCCTTCCTCATCATCTTCATCACGTTGCGACCTGCTGTTTCAAAACCAACATTAAACCTTTTGGCAAGAACAGCTTCCTTGATTGCTTTCTGTGCCCACTAATATTAGAGATGGTTGATTTGGTTTCCTTGTACAACCTGCCAGGTCGGCGGACACGCACTCCACTTTCATTCTGTATCTGATTATCTCTTTCTCATCTTTATTGAATCTCACCCTTATTGCTGTAGGGTTTTGGAACTAGAATCCTTTCTTTCTTGGGCCCATGGTCACTTATTTTCCTGATAAAGCACCGAAAACACTGTAATAAATACGAAGTATTTCCAATTGTAGCTTGGATGTTACCCCGCGGAGGCGCTGCGTAAACAATGCCACTCGGCGGAACATATGAGGCCCTGGCTTCAGGCCGCACATTGGAACGCGTCTCGACGAAGGGCGTGAGCGGTTTTTTTTGGGCGGTATGCGAGGCAAAAATTTTTGCGAACAAAGCGACCGGTATGCGGATTGTAACGTATGCGTTGCATACGGTATGCGGGGTCCACTGTATATCTATATATATATATATTAGAAAAATATATATATAATATATATTCTATATATATATATCTATATATATATCATATATAATATATATAATATATATATATATAAGGTTAAGAGGTAACAAAAAGATTAGGTATGAAAGATTGAATATCAGATTGGAGGGAGAGAGTATGGAGGAGGTAACTATTCAGATATTTGGGGTGGACGTGTCACGTGATGGGTCTAAGAAAGATAGGTGAATCATAGAATTGATGAAGGGAAAAAGAGTTGAGAGGTGCACTTAGGTAGTCTTGGAGACTAAGAAACTTTGTCCTTGGAGGCAAGAGGGGAATTATGATAGTATAAGTTTTTAACAACGCTCTTTAATATGAGGTTGAACATGGTGATGAATGTTGCAGCGAGGAGAAGTGGAGGGCAGTGGAGAGATGTCATGTCTGAGGCAATGTGTGGTGTGAATATAATGCAGAGAATTCGTAGTTTGGAAGTTAGGAGGAGGTGCGGGATTACCAAAACTGTTGTCCAGAGGGCCTGAGGAAGGGTTGTTGAGGTGGTTCGGACATGTAGAGAGAATGGAGCGAAACAGAAAGACTTCAAGAGTGTATCAGTCCCTGTAGTGGAAGGAAGGCGGGGTAGGGACGGCCTAGGGAAGGTGGAGGAGGGGGTTAAAGGAGGTTTTGTGTGCGCAGGGGCTTGGACTTTCCAGACGGCATGCGTGAGCCGTGTTTGATAGGAGTGAATGAGACAAATGGTTTTAATACTTGACGTGCTGTTGGAGTGTGAGCAGGGGTAGGGGACGCTAGGAAGGGTTGGAGGGAGAGGGGGTAAAGGAGGTTTTGTGTTCGAGCTGGGCTTGGACTTCCAGAAGGCATGCGTGAGCGGTTTGATAGGAGGAATGGAGACAAATGGTTTTTAATACTTGACGTCTGTTGGAGTGTGAGCAAAGTAACATTTATGAAGGGATTTCAGGAAACACCGGCAGGCCGGAATTTGAGTCCTGGAGATGGAAGTACAGTGCCTGCAACTCCTGAAGGAGGGGTTGTTAATGTTGTAGTTTAAAACTGTAGTGTAAAGCACCCTTCTTGCAAGACCGTGATGGAGTGAATGATGGTGAAAGTTTTTGCTTTTTCGGGCACCCTGCCTTGGTGGGAATCGCCAGTGTGAAATAATAAAAAATAAATATATATATATTATATATATATATATAATATATATATATAATAATATATTATATATATTGTGAATGATTATTTTCTTTTATATTGACAGTATGATTATGAAAACCGTTTTCGTTGATGGTACAAAAGTATTAAGTCCACATGATGACCCCCTACAGTTGTATGTCTGAGACTCCTATTCTCGAATTGTGATGATGCCAACTCTCCAGATAGTTCTTCCGCCATTGCTCCAGAAGCTCATCCTCTGGCAAATAACTAAAACCATGCTGATGCGAGTTATCTTTCATCTCCATGTCTTTCCGACGTCTTACAATCCTTATTTACCAAGAGACCGCTTACTATAAAAAGATATTACCAAGGACACTGCAAACTCCCTATGCAAGAACCTTATTGTCGTATGGAGGGGGTGTTATATCTTGGAGATTGGTCATAATGTGATATTTAACATTGTAAGAAATATATCATCACTTAATATTATAGCGCGAAGTCCCCGTTTATAGCTAAAATAGAGACTTTCGGTGATATATTATTAATCTGTTAATCTAAACAACATATCAATTGTATTATCACTATTATTTATTATTATTATTATTATATCATTATTATATTTATTATTATTATTATTTAATTAATTATAATATATAGTAGGTTTTCTTATGTATATAAGAGCTACAAGCTCGGAACCATCGGTAAATTGTTCAATTGTTTAGTCCGGTTGACTGACGTCGGTTCAGTGATACCAACTGACGACAGGGTATACAGACTGCCGGTTGTCAGTCCGATCCCTGTTTCTATAGCCTTGACAACTGTCGTATATTGTTATCTCTTAGGGGTTTACCAGTTTGATGGGTTTGAGAAATTAGGGCTCTAGAGCTGCTCAGTTTGTTCACGTCATTGCTCTGAAGATTGTTTTTGATATTTATATTCTTGGACAGTTCAGTAAATCCATAGAGATACTCTCTCAGACAAACTCTTGCTTTTCCTACTTCCCAGTTACGGCCGGATTCAAAGGTCTTGTTGAATCTTTGTACATTTTGTAGTTTGAGTTTACACAGTACTTGTTAAGACAAAGATGCAAAAGTTAATAATGAAGACTTATCTACAAGAAGAAAAATTAATCTTCCCTTATTATGTGATACTTCCATGATTTTTGAACTAAATATAATATTGTAAAATTATTGGTACAAAGTATAAAGGTATAATATTTGGTACAGAAGAAATAAAGTATTTAATTTAAATACTTTAATAAATTTGAAATATTATGCAATGGAGTTTACCAGTTGAAAATTATTTTCACCCTAGACTCTAAAAATACCTTTAACAAACTCTGATTCAAAATCTTTGTTGATAAGAAGAAAATAGTAACAATCACATTCTGAAGTTCTTTATAAAATTTATTATTACACAACACTAACATAGTCAAACACTGAGCAGATAACATAGTCAACACCTGAGCAGCTAACATAGTCAACACCTGAGCAGCTAACAATAGTCAACACTGAAGCAGCTAACACAGTCAACACCTGAGCCGCAAACATAGTAAACACCTGAGCAGTGCTAGCACAAGTCCAAAAACACCTGAAGCACTAGCACAGTCCCAACAGCTGAGCAGCTAACACAGTCAACAAACACCTGAAGCAGCTAACATAGTCAACACCTGAGCAGCTAGCCATCAACACTGAGCATCTAACACAGTCAACACCTGAGCGTTTCTAAACACAGTCAACATCTGAGCACCTAACACAGTCAAACACCTGAGTCAGCTAACATATCAACAGCTGAGTCAGCTAGCAGAGTCACAGCTGAGCAGCTAACACAGTCAACACCGATCTACTAACACAGTCAACACCTGAGCAGCTAATACAAGTCAACACCTGAGCACCTAACAACAATCAACAGTGGAGGCAGCTACAGTCCCAACACTCTGAGCAGCTAACAGTGAACACCTGAGCAGCTAACATAAGTCCAACAACACCTGAGTAGCTAACACAGTCAACATCTTAGCAGCTAACACAGACAACACCTGAGCAGCTAACACAGTCAACACCTGAACAGCTACACGTCAACACCTGAGCACCTAACACAGTCAACAGCCTGAGCACCTAACACAGTCAACAACCGAGCATCCTAACACATCAACAATCCCTGAGCACCTAACTCAGTCAACGCCTGAGCACCTAACACAGTCAACAACTGAGCAGCTAACCCAGTCCAACCACCTGAGCACCTAACACATCAACAACACCTGAGCAGCTAACATATTCATCATCTGAGCAGCTAACACAGCAAAAAGCTGAGGGGCAGCAACACCGTCACACCTGAGGCACCTAACACAATCGTAACACCTGAAGCACTTAACACAGTCAACACCTGAGCAGGTAACACAGTCAACACTGAGCAACTACACAGTCAACACATGACAGCTATACACAGTCCAACAGCCTGAGCAACTAACACAGTCAAACCTGAGCAGGTAACACAGTCAACACCTAGCACAAACACAGTCAACACCTGAGCAGCTAACACATTCAACAATGATAAAGCAGCTAACACAGCAACACCTGAGCAGCTAACACAGTCAACACCTGAGCAGCTAACACAGTCAGCACCTGAGCAGCAACAACAGACAACTCCTGAGCAGCTAACACAGTCAAACACTTAGCAGGTAACACATTCAACAACCTGAGCAGCTAACACAGTCAACAAGACACAGATATAATCATGTCGGGCACCTTAATACATTATATTTCATTGGGTCAAACTCTCTCTATGGATCATCTAGGCACATGAATGTTGTATTGTAGTAAAGCAGGGTTTCTTACCTGTGTTAGACACCACAAAGCACTGTTTATTGTTGACTTTATCCACAGCCACCCACCAACAACAACAAGTTGTTGTTGTTGTTGTTTATAGGGCCACTGACAGTGTACGTCGTATGAACCCTACTTCCGGCCCAGGAAACGAATCTTGACTATAGTGGAAGCATGTTTATTTATTTAATTTATTTGTTTGAACATGATACAGAGAAGCACATACTGCGTACTATAATGTTCCTAATGTGCCTTGAAGCCACCAGATATGTGCTAGGTAAAGACCAAGATCTCCCTGACGGTCTGGAGGGTCAACCCCCTCACCATTAAGGAGAGGTAGTGCTAAATATTGCAGCCCCAAACGTGCGCGATCCTCACGGAGAATAGTCCGAACGTGAGTGATAACGTGGGCACCACAGTAGAAGGTTCCACCGTCTCAGGCAAATACATCAGTAAGAAAATATGCCAAATTTTTCTACCCTTTGCCGTGGATTGAACCACAGATACTTATTGTGTGAGACAAAAGAGTTGTCAACTCAATCCACACTCTTAGGAATTGTTTCGTTGATTAGTGGAATTAATCTGAGCAAGTTCTATGTAAAGTGTCAACTACAGTGATCTAATGATACTTGTTGCAATAACATAAGATGAAAAGGAAAATGTGAAGTAGAAAAAACATGGTGACACATATTTTATGGTTAACAGTCAAAGTGCAAAAATAAGATTAATGAACTACGTTTAGTAGCATGTGCTGGGACTTGATGTCATTGCATTAAACTGAAACATGTGTATTTTTTTTATTTTATTTTATTTATATTAATTTGGACATGATACCTAGAAGTCAATAGAAAATACTGTGGTTAAAGTGTAAACATGCAAAGAGCCCCTTATATGCAGAGCAATTATGGGCAGGCTAAAATTAACTTATATCAACTAAGCAATGATATATTCAGGGTAAAAATTATATTAAAACAAATAACAATTAAGCACAAATGAGTATTTCAAAGACAAGGTCATATGGTCATTACTGAGTTGCTGAGCATTCAGTAGAATGGAGAATTCTGTTAGGTAATGTAATTAAAAAAAATTGATTAGGGTCACAGGTTAAACATTTATTAGATAAAATTTTATCAGTATTTATTTCTAGTTGAGGGTGAGTATGTGATTTTTTATGAAGAGACTTTAATTTTATAAACAGTGTTTCTTTTATATTCCCAGGTAAATGAATTCCAGATTTTTGGGCCTTTTATGTGCACTGAGTTTTTGCATAATGTGAGATGGACACGAGGAACATCAAAGAGTGATCCGTGCCTTGTGTTATGGTCATGTGTTTTCTGTTGAGGTTGGTAAGAGACATTTGCGGGAGGGTTTATATCAGAACTAAATGTTCTATGTATGTATAGTTACAGTAATAAGTATGGATATTTTGTATTGTGAGTAGTTAGTGTTTTGAATATTTGGTGGAGTGTGCTGCCTGTAGTGGAATTTGTTATTCTGACTGCCAGCTTTTTGTTGTAATATTGGTCAGAGATGGTTTATTGTTGTTGAGGCCCCATGCACTAAATATCCATAGGTGAATAGGGGTAAATAAGTGAGTGATATAGGGCCAGGAGGGCTGACTGTGATCATAGTATCCTATCTTCGATGGCGATGCCTGCGGTCTTGAAAATTTTCTTAGAAATTTGTTGTACATGTGTTGAAAACTTGAGTCTATTATCAATGTGGATTCCTAGAATTTTCCCCTCTGTGTGACTTTGTGATAGGAAGAACCTTATCATTATGTTTAAGAGGGACATCTGTAGCTCTGTATCAATTCAAATTCCAGAGTAATTCTCTATAAAGGATTACAATCAGAGTTTATCCAGAATTTGGTTATTGTGTGGTTTTACATGTATTGGTAAAGTATTGTGTGTTTACATGTAGTAAAATACTAATTACAGAGGGGGCCACAAGAACACCTAGCATGCTAGGCATTTTGGGCAGACTTAGAATTAATTCTTAACTTTAAAATATTACAAATTATGAGGTAAGTTGGTATTATGGCTAAGTGACTAAAACTAGTTTGCAAGTTGTTGTGATAAAAACACAGGCCTTATCCTAAGCTTTATTGAACATAGATTCTTCATAGTACTTCTGCCAACAACAAAATAATAATGACTAGTACAATCTAATAACTGCTTCTACAGGAAGTGGATGCTTGCATATGTCAAGGAGAAAAGTTATAACTAGCAGGCCCACATAGTTTAAACTCCGCCATTTAATCTGCATCACTAATACATGGATATAAGAAGAAGAGAATCACACACCATGAGTTGGCGCCATGGACACGCACCAAGCTGTTGTTGTTGTTAAGTCCCCGAACAGGTGGTGCATTATTATCCTGCCTGCAGCTCCCCACAGGAGCAGTATCACTACAACTTCCCTTCTTCTTAAAACTATCAGAGACAGTAAATCTTCCCAAAACTGTTAGGTGGGACGGGGGGGGACGTATACGTTCCCGACCTACATAGCCCTAGTGCCTCTTCACCAGTTCAATAGTTTCCAGAGGGTTTGACTACTGCTTAGTTTTAGTTAGTTTAATATGTTTATTATGCACCCATACCCTCCTGTGGGGCGGTAGTCAAAAGATAACAGAGGTACATAAATGTCCAGGGACTGGACGCCAAAGTTCTGATAGCTGAGCAGCTTACAGAGGTAATAACTCACAATATTTACAAAGTAAATGAACTCACAATTTACAAAGGTAATGAACTCCAATTTGACAAAGGTAAATGAACTCCAGTAAAGTCTGTCAAAATCATTACAAGTTACAAAGTATTTCCAGATTACAGAGGCACTAATGGGTCCAGGGACTGGGCCCCCAAAGTTTTGATACTGAACTAGGTACAAGGTAATGAGCTCACAATTTTACAAAGTAATGAATTCTGTAGAATGGTTACTACGTTTTATACTTTGGCTACAATCATGAACAAATTATAGAGTAATGAGCAATTCACACGTTCCACACCCGGTCACAACTGTAATGATTTTATTGGTGCAAAATGAATTTGTTGAGTCCACGACACACCACACACACACACACACACACGACACACAAACACACACACACACACACACACACACACACACACACACACACACACACACACACACTGACACATAGGTGATACAAATAGGTAGTACAGGGAGGCAAAAAACTAAGTGCAACTGAGAATGGAAAAGGGTACAGGAGTGCATAGGACCCAGGAAAACAAGGAGATTAGTAGAAGAGCCAGACACGAGTATGCGCAGATAAGGAGGGAGGCCCAGCGACAGTATGAAAACGACATAGCATCGAAAGTCAAATCTGACCCGAAAACTCTGTATAGCCACATTAGGAGGAAGACAACAGACAAGGACCAGGTGATAAGGCTATGGAAAGAAAGGTGGAGAAACTCACAAGAAACGATCAAGAGGTATGTTGAGGAGCTTTCACACGAGATTTAAGGAAGTATTTACAGTAGAGACAGAAAGGACTCTGGGGTACAGACCAGATGGGGACACCAACAAGAATACACCACAAGTGTTGACGACATACATACAGAATGGGAGGAGGTGAAGAACCGCTAAGGGACATCGATACCCTCAAAGGCAATGGGACCGGAACAACATCTCTCCATGGGTCCTTAGAGAGGGAGCAGATATGTTGTACATACCACTATACCACAATCTTCAACACATCCCTGGAAACTGGGCAACTACCTGAGTATGAAACGAAATGTAGTCCAGATTTTTCCAAAAGAGACAGAAAAGAGGCACTAAATCTATAGACCTGTTCATGACGTGTATAGTATGCAAATTATGGAGAGATTTCAGGAGGGAATAGTGGGTGGAGCACCTGGAACGGAACAGGAGTATAAATGCCAACCAGCACAGGATTCACGGAAGGCCAAATCCTTGTCACAAATGAAAACGTTCTGGAGTTTTATGATAAAGCACAGAAGTAAGACAAGAGAGGAGAGGGGTGGGTTGATTGCATCTTCGCTTGACTGCAAGAAGGCCTTTGACACAGTTTCCTCACAAATATTAGTGCAGAAGCTAGAGCATCAGCGCAATATAACAGAAGGGCACTGCAATGGTATCAGAGAATACCTGACAGGGAGGCAACAACGAGTCATGTACGTAATGATGTATCACAGTGGGCACCTGTGACGAGCGGGGTCCCACAGGGGGTCGTCGCTAGGACCAGTGGCTGATTTTGGTAATGTGAAACGACAAGACTGAAGGTTTAGACTCAGAAGTGTCCCTGTTTGCAGATGATGTTGAAGTTAAATGAGGTGAATTAAATCTGATGAGGACCAGCATGACTTCAAGAGAAACCTGGACAGACTGGACACCTGGTCCAGCAAATGGCTTTCTCGAATTTTAAATCCTGCCAAATGCAAAGTCCATGAAGATAGGGAAGGGCACAGAAGACCACAGACAGAGTATAGGCTAGGTTGGCCAAAGACGGCAAACCTCACTCAAGGAGAAAGATCTTGGGGTGAGTATAACACCGAGCATGTCCTCCGGAAGCACACATCAATCAGATAACTGCTGCAGCATATGGCCCTGCAAACCTGAGAACGCATTCTGATTATCTTAGTAAGGAATCATTCAAGACACTGTACACCGGTATGTCAGGCCCATACTGGAGTCTCAGCACCTGTTTGGAACCCGCACTTGATAAAGCACGTCAAGAAACTAGAGAAAGTACAAAGGTTTGCAACAAGGTTAGTTCCAGAGCTAAGGGGAATGTCCTATGAAGAAAGATAAAGGATAATCGCCTGATGACACTGAGGACAGGAGGGTCAGGGAGACATGATAACGACATATAAAATACAGCGTTGGAATAGACAAGGTGGACAAGACATGAATGTTTTTCCAGGGAGGACACAGAAAACAAGAGGCCACATTGGAAGTTGAAGACACAAATGAGTCAGAGAGATAGTAGGAAGTATTTCTTCAGTCATTAGCGTTGTAAGGCATGGAATAGCCTAGAAAATGACGTAGTGGAGGCAAGAACCATACACATTTTTGACGAGGTTGATAAAGCTCATGGAGCGGGAGAGAGATGGCCTATAAAACCGTGAAGAGCGGGCCAGGAGCTAGGACTCGACCCCTGCAACCACAAATAGGTGAGTAACACACACACACACACATGTTTAGTATTAATATCTTTATGCACCCCATATCCCATCCTTGGGGCGTAGTCAAAAGATTAAAAAGGTACATAATGGGTCCAGTGACTGGACCCCAAGTTATGATAGAAGAACTAGTTTAACAAAGGTAATGGAACTCCAGGTAAGATCCTGTCGACTAATCAAGGCAAGTTACAGAGGTAAATGAATTAAGCTCACTCATATACATGGTTACAGTGGAGCAGAATCCTCTATTTCCGTAGGGGTAGTCCCCTCAAGGGCTTTCTAGAAGAAAACGAAGGCATCTTTCACATTCTATTGGGTGAATCTTGAGATTCCACACCTAATGGGATTTCAACTTGGGCTTAATGTCCTGTAGATACAGTAATCCTCTTTCACCATTTGTAGCGAGATGTCTCTCCAAGGGGGGCTCCTTTGGCGTGGTGAAGAGGCTCTTGGTCCTGAGGAATTAGACCTGTCGGTCTCCTTCCCAGACCGAACCTATTACCCCCCAATCCCCCAATTCCCTATCCCATCCGCGCCCTTTTCCTTCCCACCTCCTCCCTCCCCACACCTCCCTTTTGGCCTTAATTTTTTTTTTTCTCCACACAAGGCACGCTAGTTTCCCAGTAGGGAAAGGGTACCGGGTCAATCCCATTCATGAGGTTCTTGGCAGTGGCATTTTGCCGTGGAATCTGAATTGCCTGGGGATGTCCTGATCCCTCCCGGTCCCCGGAGGTGGCTTTTGGGTGTCCCTCTCGGGCCGACGGGTGTAATCTCATGGAAGCCACCTTTTCGAATTCCGGGGTGGTGGTCGAAGGAGTATGCTTGTGGTTTATTTCTGGGGCCGTCCTCTCTTTTGTCCACGAGGTAGCTCGGGCAGATGTGAGGTTGCTATCCCCGGATTTGTTATTTACAGGCATGAAGGTAGGGTAGGCATGGGTACCTCCAATGCTGCATCTGCCTACTTTCATTGCTGAGGTCCTCTTGGGTGTCGGAGGAGATTTTCGTGGCTCTTCATTCCTCCAAGGAACTATCCTCCCTTCGGTCCCCCCTTTTTTTATTCTTTTTTTTATTTTTCTTTTCTTTTCTTTCTTTTTTTTTCTTTAAAACAAAAAAGAAAGAAGTAATACCGAACATGGCAGCCCTAGTCCATGAAACTGGGTACCCCCCGGGCCCCTTCTTGATACCGCAACCCTGTTCTGACCCTGCTCGTCTTTGGACCACTCTTCAGACACTCCTCAAGCCTCTGTACCTCTTGCCGTGCGTTTCCTCACACCATGTTCAGGTTAAACTGAGCCTCGGACAGACTCCTTCGATTTATCTGACCTTCGCTTCTCTCTGACTATGCTTCCGGCCTCTCCTCTATGGTGCGGCAATTTTCGAATCGCCGGCCCGACCCATTCCACCATCCACGTCGACCATCTCTGGTCCCACGCCTAAAGCCAACGAAAATTATCCTGCTGATGATACTTTGCTCGCACCTTCTCGTTCTTCTCAGAAACGATTGACACGTCCTTCACACCTTTCCACGCTCAGTTCAACTGAACAATGGACCTAAATTCTTCCTTTATGACCGCGACTTCCCACTGCCTATCTTTCTGACCACAGTATGGGCAGGCACACTAGGTCCATGTTGGTAAAGATATTTCTTTTCAGCTCTTAAGAGTGGTACGCACATCTTCACGCATACAGAATGCTAGCCCAGGCTCAGAGCTTTCTTGTTATTCCCATATCGATACTGTTCCCTGTCACCATTGAAAAACATCATTCCCCAATTCTTGTAGTGGTACCGTCATTCTGCCCATACCTAGTTCAACGAAAATCCAGACATGTGCCACTGACCATTCTTGAACAGCTTTGGAAACTCCAAGTTCGTCCCATATCCGCAAGGTAAGACACTTATGTTCTTCCTCCCACCGGGCAAGACGAACCCTAGCAATGTGGCTCTTATAACTTTTGACAGCCATGAACTCCCATCCTCAGTTTATGTAGCAGGACATCGGTTACAAGTTCGAAAGGTGATCCCTCTACAACCACAAAGTGTAGAAAATGCTGGTGATTTTGGCCAGCCAGTGAAATATTGCAGATCTATCGCCGAATGCCCATCTGTGGTGGCGATGAACCATTCTAATACGTCTGCAATCGATCTCCTCTCTTGCCATAATTTGTCATGAAGGCATTCACGCCTTCGTACTCTCGGCCGTTGTCAAGTCTACTTAAACGAGCAGGAAATCCGTTACCTCAAAGAGCAGAAGGTCTCCCCTATGCCATGGCATTTCCCATCTCCGCCTCCAATGGAGAACTCCCTCGTGTTTCTTATTCCCTGTTTCAAAACGTCCCACTCCCCACTCGTATCCATCTTCTGCACCCACCCTGTGGTACCTCTCCCATAGTCACTCCTGTACTAATTATTTTGGCTGTCCTCGCTCGCTCAACGTCCCTACTACAAAACGCCTCAGTCTGATCTGTGCTTCTTTGTGTTCTCTCTCACAGCCTCATTAGCGACGAGATTCTCGTATACAACCTCCTCCCAATCGTCCCTCTTACTTTCAAAAGTCAAAAAAGCCGTTAACACCTCCTACCCATTCTTCCACCTCCTCATTTTACTTCCCTGTCTCTGTACCTGGTCTCCCCTCCTCGCCCCTCTCACTGCCTTTACAAGTGTAGAGGTTCAACCCTCGTCCTAGTACTGTACCTTCTCTCCCCTGTTTCCCTCCCATGTTTCATTCCTCTCTTCTGTCCACCTCCCAGTTTCTTCTGCCTCTTCTGTCCCCCGTTCCATGCTCTCCAGTTCCCTCCACCCTTTTCGCGCCCCCCCCTACCTTGGTAAACACCGTCCCCAATACAGTTCCAATCTTTACTCATCCTCCCCTACCATTTCCAATAAGTCTCCTATACAACTTAATCTGAATTCTAAAACACTATGAGCATCTCTGATTATACATTGCAGAGACCCAAACCATCAATGGACTTTGATCCACCCTCTCTCCTTCTCTCTCCTCCTTGCTCCATCTGCGCAACTTCTTTCTTCACAGCGCACCGTTTCCTTCGCTGCTTGAAACTTTTTCCACTGCCCTCCGCATGTGGACTTTTCTAACCCCTCTAGTCGCGTAGGAACCCTTTATACCTGCAGATTTCAGGTATCTTTATCATTGCCATCATGCCTATTTACAGAGTGGAATATACGCGGCTCAGGGTAATCGGGTGAGCTTCCAGAATTGTTACTCTCCAGTTTTCCCCAGTTGGTGTTTGCTTACAGGAACCAAAATTACACCTGCTGCTATCTCTCCCATCTCAGGCAAAATTTATTGATTCTTCAATCCTTTTCCTGATGGACCTTTAATGAAAGTGCCCTCTTCTAAACGCTACTGATATTCCATACCATCAGCTATTGTTCATACTTCGCTGCAATTACACATCAGCCCGTATTCCACTGCATAAGTGGTATACCGCTCTGTTCTTTATATCTCTCTCCTTCTCTTGCATTATCTTTTCCGGATATTGCCTTTCTTGTTTCGGTCATTACCGCCACCGATTTCTGTTACTTTATGATTTATAATGCCTCACCATTTCCTCTGGGGGTCTCACAGTGATATCCTGTGGCATCCAGTTAGAGGCTTTTCCTTGCATCGCACCCACCGTCCATGTTTTTTTAAATACAGGTTACTCACACCCATATTTGAATCCTCGTACTCCACACTCTCTCTTGCAATCGTTTCCTCTCAGTCTGCTCTTTTTCCTCCACCGCATTATACTTTCACTTGGTGTGTTCTCCTCCCCACCGGACTTACATGACAGCAATCATTTCCCAAGTCATTCTTACTTCCCTTCCATATTCACCACCTCTTCACATACACACAGGCAATTTGATCAGCAAATTGGAACCTTTACACACACCTAAATGTTTTTAGAGAGGTTCCTTTCGTCCATCCTCCCATCGATGAGCTTTACACCTCTTCTCATCTCATTTTAAACCGCAGTTTTTCTTATTCTATACCCCATCTCAGGCAGCATTCTCAGAAATGCGAGCCTTGGTGTCTCCTGCTCGTCTCGTGCAGTACATCTTGAAACGCGCTGCATGGGCAGGTACCGGTAGCAATAGAACCACAGAGAGACTTCTTTGATTTTAAAGGGCAAATGGTGCGATTAGCTCGCCGGTCATCCGTGGATGCTAAATGAACTTGCTGGCAGATTATGTCTCCACCATCACCTCTGCTTCCTCTATGTCAGTGCCAGTCTGTAAAAAAGTACGAAAACTGAATGGAAAATATTCTCCTGACCCGCTCCTGTCTGCGGGTTGCCGTGGTTGATATAGCAAACCCACTTGATGTTGCCAAATGAAACTGGCAATCATCTGGTCCGTATTTCGCAGGCGACTCCATCTATGCCTTCATTCTTTCCTCAAAGTCTGCCAGAGAGTTAGCACCGCTTGGACTTTTCTTCTCTCATCAGAGAAGAACAGTATAATGTGCCTTTTTACACTTCAAAGAACTGGAGGTCAACATCTCTCAGCACTTGGCGCGATCATCGGCAGCTGGGCCCGACGACATTCAAATTCATATGCTACAACATTTACATCAGTCAGCCCTTGCAGTCCTATACGCATTACACTTATTAGTCACAAGGAGTTCTTGCACAGCTGTGGAAAGCTGCATTGTTCTCCTTTCTGCAAACCAGGCACTACGGACATGAAACCTCCCACTATCGTCCCATCGCTCTTACCAGTGCAGTTTGCAAAGTGATGGAACACCTAGGTAAATAGACGTTTAGTGTGGTATATTAACACCTGGAGGCATCTCTGATGAAAACTCCACTCACACGAGCTTTTTAAATCTCTGCACAAATTCAATTTAAACCAGCAAATAATAGAGCCTAACAAGACGGGAGAATACACTAGACCTCATCTTCACTAACAATGATGAATCTATAAGAAATGTCCACCAAATCAAAAAACAAATATACTCAGATCCACAACATAATTGAGTTCAGACATGTATGCCTGGAGCCCCAAGACCGAACAAAAAGAGACTAGTCAAGAGGGCTGGGCTTTTGAGGACGTTCTACTAGCCCCTTAACTTACGCTTGGATCATGTTCGTAATGCCTTTGCGATAACTCGCCATTCTTGCCATTAGGTTTTGACTTGAGAAGGCATAAATTGACGGGCTAATATGTTAGCCCAAGCCCACTCCTTAAACCTTCGAGGTAATCTGCATCCTTCCTTAAGAACTTTTTAAACTGACAGGCATTTCCGTGTTTGGTTAATAATGTGCTCTCCCAGCTTTATCCAGCTGAAGGTGTCCCCCAGGGATGTGTTCTGACACAACACTTTTCTCCTTATGTAATGATTTGCCTCTAGTCTTCCATCAAATATTTAGTCAACTCACCTATGTTGATGACTTCGTATTGCCTGGGAGGCGCTGACTGACCTCATTTCGTTTTCTCCAGCATGCAGTCACCGTGCTTCCAATTGGGCCACCACTGGTTTAAATTTTCAGCACTCAAACCCACCAAATTACTTTCACTAGAGCTCTGTCATCTCTGATCATCCTTTGTAACCTCTATGGCTCCTGTATCCTGAAGTGATACAGTCAAGTTTCTGGGCCTCCTCTTTGATCGTAGGTTATCCTGAAACCTCACATTACCTCTGAAGGCAACTTGTCAAAGAGCAGCTGAACCTTCTTAAACCCTTGCTCATCTTTCATGGGGAGCTGTTCGTCGATCCCTCCTTCGTCTACATTCCCCTTATTTATCGAACTTGATTATGGTGACCAGATCTATTCAGGCGGCATCCTACTCTCTCTAGCCCCATTCATCACCAGGATTACGTTATGCCTGGTGCTTTTCGCTCTTCCCGTCGAGAGCCTCTGGCAACAGCAAATCGGTTCATCTTACTGTTCGCCGTGCCTGCCTATGTTGGTACTATGTATGTCATATACCCCAACCTCCATTATAGATTCATGATTTAATAGCATCTTTATTTCGCCCATGTTTTTCTTTCTTAGTCGCCATTTCTCTTGTCTTCAAGCTCATACCCACTTTCTGACATGATCTTTCCAGTTTAACCCCTGATATCTCCACGTCCAGATCTGGATACTCTGCTTCCTTGCGAAACCCAAAGCTCTCAGCTATTGACCCGCTCTTTTTTCTTGACATTGCGCACTCTCTTCTCATGCCATTGCTGTTACACAAATCTAATACTTCTGACATAGGATACTAGATGTCTTACCAGAGCAAGTCTACAAGGCATTTACTATCTTCGCTAGTATTTTTACTGGCTGAATTGTATGCCATCCTTACAGCACTATCCGTATTGCATCTATGCCGTGCATCATTATGTGGTTGTTCAGCTCCTTAGGCTTTACAGGCTTACAAATTTGATACTAGCAACCCTTATCTCCTGAACCAATTGGGCTATGCGCATTTTACACCAAACCTAAGATATTGTATTTTGTGCTGATCCACTCATTGAACAGACGAGAACGGCAGACACCCCTGCAGCGGGTCAGCACGTAAACCTACAGTTTCATTAGAGGTATTTCATTTGGACTTTCTGCTCAGAAATCTTCCCGCTTACAACACCCTTGGCAACAACGTTGTGCTACAATGCTCGGCAACAAATTTCAATCTATTAAACCGAGTATAGGTTACTGGCCGTCTTCTTATCACCAGTGTTGAGGTTGGGAGACTACTCTCTCCCGTCTTCGCATTGGCCATATTCGTCTTACTCATGGATATCTCATGGAGAGGCGCCCTGCTCCTCTCTGTGAGAATTGCCATGCTCCATTATCAGTCAGCCACATTCTGTTGGACTGCCCACTTTATCAACGAGCACGCAGAATTTACCTCCGTCGTCGTCTTCGCTCCGCTGCTCTCTCTTTACCTTCCCTTCTCGCTGATGGACCCACCTTTCATCCAGACTCTCTCATTGACTTTTTGACAACAACTGACTTACTTCACAAATTCTGATACCTTCAGCCCTTTCTACTTCAATCTCTTGCTACCCTCTACCCCCGTACTATCCCCTGCCCCGCTGTTTTCTGTAACCTACTGATCATCCCTCCTCCCTTCTGCCATCCAATACCCTCGCTTCCTTCCCTTCCCTGCAGCACTGTATAGCCCTTGTGGCTTAGCGCTTCTTTTTTGATTATAATAATAATGGTAGCGAGTGTGGTCGTAATATGGATTAGCTTGCAGGAGCTCTACCTCTTCCACTAAAGGATCCGTCTTGTTCATCCTACGGTGACTCTTCAGGAGAACTGGTCCAGGAGCACGGAGGCTCCTGTAGAGAAATGACGTGAATAGTTGAGGAGTCTTTCATGAGGGGTTGCATTAGTAGCTGTGCACAGCAATGATCTAATAGAGTGAAGAGCATCAGGTAGGACAGTTTGCCAGTGTTGAACAGGTAGATTGCACTACTTCAATGTCATTGTAACTGCCTTCCATATAGTACCATTGAACCGCTCCACTTGAGCATTGCCTTGAGCGTTGTAGCTTGTTGTTCTGCTGCAGGCAATACCTTTGCTAGCCAAAAGCTCCTGAAGTTCGTGACTCATGAATGAGGATCCCCTGTCTGTATGGATATAAGCTGGTATACCAAAAATAGAGAACAACTGTGAAAGACAACTAATAACAGTTGAAGCAGTCATATTTGCACAGGGGAACACAAAGGGAAACCTTGAATATTCATCTACTATGTTAAGGAAATATCTATTCTGATTTATGCTTGGTAGAGATCCTTTGAAATCTATATTCAGTCTCTCGAAAGGCTGGGTCGATTTTATGAGACGAGTCTTCTCTGGCTGATGAAAGTTCGGCTTGCACTCTGCACATACTCTGCATGCTCTGATCACTTGCCGCACATCTTCCACTGAGTAGGGCATGTTCTTCGATTTGACAAAATTGTACAGGCGCATAACTCCTGGGTGACACAAAGCTGAGAGTGATTGCAAATCATGACATGCTGCTCCAGAGTGGTACAGAATATCAAAGTCATAACACGACAGTTCCATCCTCCAGCGTAATATCTTGTCATTCTTTATCCTACTTTTGTGCTTCTTGTCGAACATATACATCATGGATCATTGGTCAGTCCTTATGGTGAAATGTCTACCAGTTAAATAATGCCTCCAGTGGCGAACTGCCTCTATGATGGCCTGGGCTTCCTTTTCTACAGCAGCATAACACTTCTCTGATCCTTGAAAAGCTCTCGAAAAGAAGGCTACTGGTCGTCCTGCCTGAGATAAGACTGCAGCAATGGCAATGTCAGATGCATCTATTTCCAATTCGAATGGTAGGGACTCATCAGTGGCTTGAACTACTGAGTTTTCAATGTCCTGTTTGAGAGTATGGAAAGTGGCTTCTGCTTCCTTTGTCACAGGAAATGTGGTAGCACTCAATGGGCGGACTTTACTTGAATAGCTGTAGATCCATTGTGAGTAATAAGCAAAGAGACCTCGAGTTTACCTGGAGAGAGTTCCGGGGGTCAACGCCCCCGCAGCCCGGTCTGCGACCAGGACTCCTGGTGGATCAGAGCCTGATCAACCAGGCTGTTACTGCTGGCTGCATGCAAACCAACGTACGAGCCACAGCCCGGCTGGTCAGGAACTGACTTTAGGTGCTTGTCCAGTGCCAGCTTGAAGACTGCCAGGGGTCTGTTGGCAATCCCACTTATGTTTGCTGGGAGGTAGTTGAACAGTCTTGGGCCCCTGACACTTATTGTATGGTCTCTTAACGTGCTAGTGACACCCCTGCTTTTCATTGGGGGGATGTTGCATCGTCTGCCAAGTCTTTTGCTTTCGTAGTGAGTGATTTTCGTGTGCAAGCTCGGTACTAGTCCCTCTAGGATTTTCCAGGTGTATATAATCATGTATCTCTCCCGCCTGCATTCCAGGGAATACAGGTTCAGGAACCTCAAGCGCTCCCAGTAATTGAGGTGTTTTATCTCCGTTATGCGCGCATCTGCTAGAAAAATGACAGGATGGATAATGAGAACCTTCAAAACTAGGGAGGCCAAGCCCATGATGACACTCTTCAGGTCACTTGTTCTATCTAGGCTGGAATATTGCTGCACTCTAACAGCATCTTTCAAGGCAGGTGAAATTGCCGACCTAGAAAATGTACAGAGAACTTTCACGGCGCGCATAACGGAGATAAAACACCTCAATTACTGGGAGCGCTTGAGGTTTCTAAACCTGTATTCCCTGGAACGCAGGAGGGAGAGATACATGATTATATACACCTGGAAAATCCTAGAGGGACTAGTACCGAACTTGTACACGAAAATCACTCACTACGAAAGCAAAAGACTTGGCAGACGATGCACCATCCCCCCAATGAAAAGCAGGGGTGTCACTATCACGTTAAGAGACCATACAATAAGTGTCAGGGGCCCGAGACTGTTCAACTGCCTCCCAGCACACATAAGGGGGATTACCAACAGACCCCTGGCAGTCTTCAAGCTGGCACTGGACAAGCACCTAAAGTCAGTTCCTGATCAGCCGGGCTGTGGCTCGTACGTTGGTTTGCGTGCAGCCAGCAGCAACAGCCTGGTTGATCAGGCGCTGATCCACCAGGAGGCCTGGTCACAGACCGGGCCGCGGGGGCGTTGACCCCCGAAACTCTCTCCAGGTAAACTCCAGGTACGTGAAGGTTCTCTGTACATTTTCTAGGTCAGCATTTTTCACCTACCTTGAAAGGTGCTGCTAGTGTGCAGCAATATTCCAGCCTAGACAGAACAAGTGACCTGAAGAGTGTCATCATGGGCTTCGCCTCCCTAGTTTTGAAGGTTCTCATTATCCATCCTGTCATTTTTCTAGCAGATGCGATTGATGCAATGTTATGGTCCTTGAAGGTGAGATCCTCCGACATGATCACTCCCAGGTCTTTGACGTTGGTGTCTCGCTCTATTTTGTGGCCAGAATTTGTTTTGTACTCTGAAGATTTAATTTCATCGTGTTTACCATATCTGAGTAATTGAAATTTCTCCACGTTGAACTTTATATTGTTTTCTGCAGCCCACTGAAAGATTTGGTTGATGTCCGCCTGAAGCCTTGCAGTGTCTGCAATGGAAGACACTGTCATGCAGATTCGAGTGTCATCTGCAAAGGAAAACACGGTGCTGTGGCTGACATCCTTGTCTATGTCAGATATGAGGATGAGGAACAAGATGGGAGCGAGTACTGTGCCTTGTGGAACAGAGCTTTTTCACCGTAGCTGCCTCGGACTTTACTCTGTTGACTACTACTCTGTGTTCTGTTAGTGAGGAAATTATAGATCCATCGACCGACTTTTCCTGTTATTCCTTTGGCACGCATTTTGTGCGCTATTACGCCATGGTCACACTTGTTGAAGGCTTTTGCAATGTCTGTATATATTACATCTGCATTCTTTTTGTCTTCTAGTGCATCTAGGACCTTGTCGTAGTGATCCAATAGTTGAGACAGACAGGAGCGACCTGTTCTAAACCCATGTTGCCCTGGGTTGTGTAATTGATGGGTTTCTAGATGGGTGGTGATCTTGCTTCTTAGGACCCTTTCAAAGATTTTTATGATATGGGATGTTAGTGCTATCGGTCTGTAGTTCTTTGCTATTGCTTTACTGCCCCCTTTATTGAGTGGGGCAACGTTTGTTGTTTTTAGTAATTGTGGGACGACCCCCATGTCCATGCTCCCTCTCCATAGGATGGTAAAAGCTCGTGATATCGGCTTCCTGCAGTTCTTGATGAACACGGAGTTCCATGAGTCTGGCCCTGGGGCAGAGTGCATGGGCATGTCATTTATCGCCTGTTCGAAGTCATTTGGCGTCAGGATAACATCGGATAGGTTTGTGTTAACCAAATTCTGTGGCTCTCTCATAAAAAATCCATTTTGATCTTCGACTCTCAGACTGGTTAGTGGCTTGCTAAAAACTGAGTCATATTGGGACTTGAGTAGCTCACTCATTTAATTGCTGTCATCTGTGTAGGACCCAAATTGTTTAAGTAGGGGCCCAATACTGGACGTTGTTCTCGACTTTGATTTGGCATGGGAGAAGAAATACTTTGTGTTTCTTTCGAATTCGTTTATGGCTTTTAGTTCTTCCCGCGATTCCTGACTCCTATAAGATTCCTTTAGCTTAAGTTTGATGCTTGCTATTTCTCTGACCAGTGTCTCCCTACGCATATCATATATATTGACTTCTTTTAGCCGCTCTGTTATTCTTTTCCGTTGCCTGTAAAGGGAGTGCCTGTCTCTTTCTATTTTACATCTACTCCTCCTTTTTCTTAGAGGAATAAGCCTTGTGCATACATCGAGTGCCGCCGAGTTAATCTGTTCTAGGCATAAGTTGGGGTCTGTGTTGCTTAATATATCTTCCCAGCTTACATCGGTTAGGACTTGGCTTACTTGGTCCCACTTTATGTTTTTGTTATTGAAGTTGAATTTGGTGAATGCTCCCTCATGACTAATCTCATTATGTCGGTCTGGGGCTCTGTGCATACATGTCTGAACCTCAATTATGTTTTGATCTGAGTATATTGTTTTTGATATGGTGACATTTCTTATCAGATCATCATTGTTAGTGAAGATGAGGTCTAGTGTATTCTCCAGTCTGGCAGGCTCTATTATTTGCTGGTTTAAATTGAATTTTGTGCAGAGATTTAAAAGCTCGTGTTAGTGTGAGTTTTTATCAGAGCTGCCTCCTGGTGTTATTACTGAAACAATATTATTTGCTATATTCCTCCCTTTTAGGTGCCTAAAGTTGAAATCCCCCAGGAGCAAGATGTTGGGTGCAGGAGCTTGCAGATTTTCGAGACAGTGGTCAATTTTTAACAGCTGTTCCTGGAATTGCTGGGATATTGCATCTGGAGGCTTGTAGACTACCACAATGACTACGTTTTGGTTCTCGATCTTTACTGCTAAAACTTCCACTACATCATTTGAGGCATTAAGCAGTTATGTGCAAACAAGTGACTCTGCAATGTACAGGCCAACCCCCCCTTCCTTTTGCCTGTTCACTCTGTCACATCTGTTTCTCAATAATTAATTTTTATAGTGGGCCTGATGATGATAAATTATGAAATATCACAGTCACTAGCGCAATGGTTATCAAACAGATAGACCGGTTAGAGGAAAATAAATCCCCGGGCCCTGATGAACTTTTTTTCAAGGGCTCTTGAGTGTAAAATGGAAGTTTGTGAACCATTGACTAATATTTTTTAATATTTCTCTTCAAACAGGTGTAGTATCTGATATGTGGAAGATGGCTAATGTAATTTCTATTTTTAAGGTAGGGGACAAGTCGTTACCATCAAATTACCGCCCAATAAGCCTTACCTCAATTGTAGGTAAATTGCTAGAGTCAATTATAGCTGATAATATAAGAAGCCATCTGGATAAGCACAGCCTGATTAATGATACTCACCATGGATTCACAAGAGGCCGTTCCTAGGTAGCTAATTTATTAACCTTCTTCAGTAAAGCTTTTGAGGCCGTTGATCATGATAAAGAATTCGATATTGTTTATTTAGATTTTAGTAAGGCTTTGATAGAGTACAACACCACAAATGAAAGTGGCATTGGGGAAAAAGTGCTGTCATGGATCGAGTCATGGCTCACCATGGGGTTAAATCCGAGAGGGGATCTGTAAAAAGTGGGGTTCCACAGGGATCAGTCTTGTGTCCATTGTTGTTTATAATATATATCAATGACCTTGATGTGGGAATTACTAGTGATATGAGCAAATTCGCCGATAACACAAAGATTGGTAGGATAATTGTTTCAAACTTAGATGTCACGGAACTTCAGGAGGATTTAGGCAAACTCAATACCTGGTCAGAAGAGTGGCAGATGCAGTTCAATGTAGATAAATGCAAGGTTCTGAAGCTCGGGAGTGTCCATAACCCTAGTACTTATCAGTTAAATAACGTAGAACTTAGCCATACAGATTGCGAAAAGGATTTGGGGGTTATGATGAGCAGGAACCTTAAACCAAGACAGCAATGCCTAAGCGTACATAACAAGGCAAACAGATTGCTGGGATTTATATTTAGAAGCGTAAGCAACAGAAGTCCAGCGGTTATTTTACAGCTTTATACATCATTCACAATGTTCATTTCAACCCAAACGGCCCGACGAGTCCAAGAGGCCAACTCAAATGTCGACATATTACTGTGGGCAAATAGTCACCAGGGAAAAAGTGGTGTGTGCCATTTCTCTTAGACGGCAATGACACCATGAGACTATGGTGCATTTTCGACAAAGATGCCTGCGGCATCTTTGTCTGCATATTATTATGGACCCATCGTGTTCATTTCAACACTAACGGCACGTCGAGAGCAAGAGGCCAGTTCAAATTCCAGCATATTAATATGGACTCATCGCCACCCGGGGAAAAGTTGTATTCTGTTTCTCTTAGATGACAATGACATGATGAGACTATGGGGTGTATTCGATGGAGATGCCTCCGGCAGAGGCCTTAAGTTGGAAAAAATCACTATTCACACTATCCAGTGTGAGCTGGATTGAAAGCTCGACCTCACTGAGATAAGATAAGATAAGATAAGATTTCGTTCGGATTTTTAACCCCGGAGGGTTAGCCACCCAGGAAAACCCAAGAAAGTCAGTGCGTCATCGAGGACTGTCTAACTTATTTCCATTGTGGTCCTTAATCTTGTCCCCCAGGATGCGACCCACACCAGTCGACTAACACCCAGGTACCTATTTGCTGCTAGGTGAACAGAACAACAGGTGTAAGGTAATGTGTCGAAATGTTTCCACCCACCGGGAATCGAATCGAATAATCACCAAATCCCTTCCCTGGCAACACACCCCCCCACTCTTCATAGATCTAAACTTACTCCCTGTTCAGTACATCCACACTTACTACTGTGCAATCTACATCTACAGGACCTTAAACTCCAATATCAACGTTGACCTAAAACGCTTTCTTGATAGTTGTGACAGAACCCACAGGCATAACACCAGACACAAACATCTCTATGACATTCCCCGTGTCCGACTAAACCTTTACAAAAATTCAATGTATGTCAAAGGCCCTAAAGTCTGGAACACCCTACCTGAGAACTCTAGAACTGCAGACACATTCATCACCTTCAAAACTACCATTAGAAAACATCTTATCTCCCTGATACACCCCGTCAACTAACTACACGAATACCACCTGGTGGTTCACACTTACACTCACTCACCCATTTGACCATAAACAGAAATATTAATCTCAATCTTAAAATAATGAATCCTGTGATACTCCAATACTGAAACTATGTACTGTGCCAAAACAAAAGCATTCACATTGTTAAACTCACAAACTAGTATTTAGTCAATTAGCCATAATACCAACTTACCTCATAATTTGTAATATTTTACAATTAAGAATAAAACTAAGTCTGCCCGAAATGCCTAGCCATGCTAAGCGTTCTAGTGGTACACTCTGTAATCATTATTTTACTACATGTAAACCACACAATAACCAAATTTCTGTAAACTCAGCATTGTAATCCTTATAGAGAATAAACTTTGAATCGAATCTGAATTTTTCCAACTTGAAACCATTGCTGCGAGTCCTGTCTTGGCTGGAAATTTTCAGCACGCTATTTACATCCCCTTTATTTATTCCTGTTTTCCATTTATACACCTAGATCATATCCCCCCTAATTCTACGCCTTTCGAGAGAGTGCAGATTCAGGGCCTTCAGTCTATCCTCATAGGGAAGATTTCTGATACATGGATCATCTTTGTCATCCTCCTTTGTACGTTTTCCAGAGCATTTATATCCATTCTGTAATACGGTGACCAGAACTGAGCAGCATAGTCTAAATGAGGCCTAACCAAGGATATATAGAGTTGAAGAACAACCTGAAGACTTGTATTATTAATGCTTCTAGATATGAAGCCAAGAATTCTGTTAGCTTTATTGCAAACACTAATGCACTGTTGTCTTGGTTTTAGGTTACTGTTAACCAGAACTCCTAAATCCTTTTCGCAATCGGTAGTATTAAGATCTACGTCATTTAGTTTATATGTGGCTTGATTATTTAACTGTCCAACATTTAGAACTTTGCATTTTCAATATTAACCCTTTGAGGGTCGACAGGCCCTCTCCGAAACTCGTTCTCAGGGTCGGCCAAATTTCAAAAAAAAAAAAAATATTTTTTTCTTATGAAAAAATAGAGTTTTTTTTTTCTAAACATTATAGGCTAAACAAAAAATTTTAACGTCAATACTTACCGAGATATGGAGGCGTGAAATTTGCCAAAATTGAACAACATATGGTAACATCGCCGACTGCCGTCACCCGGTATTTTTCTATTTACTTTTTTATGTACTATTTTCAATTATTTTTCAATTTTTCTTTTTCTGAGTAACTTTTATGGCCTCTGAGGCCAACATGATCAGTATTTTGTAAGTTATTTCTTTTTCAATACTACACAATAAGGGCGTAAACACTGTTGTCATTATTTTGTTTACAGAAAATATTTACACAAACAAACGATATGAAATGTTGTTTATTACTATTTTTCTATATTTTATATACACATATACAGTCACAGGGAATGTTTCTAGAAGTTCTGCAGCCTGTGGAACTCTTTGAAACATGGTGTCATGCACAGTGGAGTTTTACGCTCCTCACACATAAAACGAGTGTCTCTGCGCTGTTGTGGGCGTTTTTTTGTATGTGCACAGACGTAACACCTCTTCTGAGCCTTTTTCTTCAAAGCAGTAGCAGGCAGTTTTACCAGGAAGTGATCACCATGCTTCAGACGAGCAGGTAGTTGTTGAAAATTTGGTGGGCGGTCAATTGCAGGTGCTGTTCCTTGGTACTTGAATACTATTTGTCTGATGACAGACAAGCAGAATTCTCCATACTGTGGTTTGTTTCTGGTGCTCATCTTATACATATTATAAGCATTGAGCATGGAAATGTCCAGAAGATGGAAAAACAGTTTGATGTACCACTTATAACTCTTGCGAACACAATCAGCAAACCCAATCTGCATGTCACATTTGTCCACTGAACGCATGTTGAAGGTGTAATCAATCACAGCTGCAGGTTTTAGAATGGGTTCATTTCTCTCTCTATGCTGCCTGCCACTGTCTGCCATTTCATTAGGGTGAATTGATGACAACAGTGTGACATCTCGTTTGTCATGCCACCGAAATGCCATGATGTCATTGGCAGCAAACGCCTGCACCTCACCTCTACGAGTGCCAGCGTCAAACCTGGGCATATGTTTTCGATTTGCACGCACTGTGCCACACACATCTGTCATGTTCACTCGCAAAAAATCACTGAGTGAGGGGCTTGTGTACCAGTTATCTGTATATAATATATGCCCCTTACCAAGGTATGGTTCTATCATTGTTCGAACCACATCACCTGAGATGCCCAATAACTTCCTGGTATTTTGCAATGTATAACTTCCAGTGTACACAATAATATCCAATACCAGACCACTGTAACAATCACAAAGCACGAACAACTTTATACCAAAGCATTTCCTCTTGCTTGGTATGTACTGCTTGAAAGAGAGTCTTCCTTTGAACAGAATCAAAGACTCATCAATTACAAGCTTCCTGAAGGGATAAAAATGCGTACTGAATTTCTGTTTCAGATACACAAACACATTCCTAATCTTATATAACCTGTCAGTTCTGTCAGGCCTGGTTTAATCTGAGAAGTGAAGCATACGTAACATTAGCACAAATCGATTCACTGGCATTATATCACTGAAACCTGGTGTTGCAATCAGGGGGTCTGTTCACCAGTATGATTTCACTTTGTGCTTATACACATGTGGCATAAGGATTATTGTGGCAAAGAAAAGATACATCTCAGCCACAGTTGCCTCCTTCCACTGGTGTAGACGTGATTTTGGTGAAAGTAATGTGTTTTCCATGGTGTACTCGTAGTATGTGTTGCTTTCCATGACAATACTTTTCATCAGTGGTTCGTCAAAGAATAACTCGAAACATTCCAGTTCAGTGGCATTGTTCCCAAGTGCACAAGATGGCCGTATTCCACTTTGGCTGTCATCAAACTGGTGGGGATTTGGAACAAAATTGACAGCTTCCTGCCAATCCCAGGTGCGGTCTGCTGGTGGGTACTGGACAATGACAGGTGGTTGTGGTTGTGGAGGTTGTGGTTGTGGAGGTTGTGGTTGTGGAGGTTGTGGTTGTGGAGGTTGTGGTTGTGGAGGCTGGTGTGGTGGGTGAGTGGGGGATGGTGGCCTTTGTTCTAGATCAGCTGAGGCAGCGGCGTGGGTGGCAGCGTGGGTGGCAGCATGGCCCACTGCTGGTGCCTCACCGCCGGCACCACTACCACCACGCACATTTTCCATCCCAATTGCAACAGTATCTTCGTCATTTTCACTGTCTGTTCCTGTTGTACAGCCACGGGAAGTACTCCGAGATACACTCCTTCCCCTTGGTATAACATATGGCACACTACCAGAGCGCATATATCGTCGTATATACTGACGCTTCACTGGGGAATATTGCACTTCACTATCACTACTGGAACTAGTTTGAAGAGCTTGTAGTTCATATTCACTATCACTATCATCACCCATGCTCTCATCTGAGTCTGGGATTTGGGAAAATAGAAGTTTCCTCTTGGGTTCTGGAACAACTGAACGTGAACACGAGGGCCCAGCACCAGAGGTGGAAGGCTGAGGGTCGTCTGGGTTTTCTTCACTATTACCGATATTATGGTCATTAGTTTCGGTCAAAACCTCACCTAAAACCACGAAACTCATCTTCACTGGAACTTCCATCACTATTAGAACTGTCACTGGGGAACAAAAGTGTCCCAGTTCGCCGAGGAGTGAGGAGCTTCTTACCGCGAGGCATGGTGGACATTGTTTACTAAGAGGGCATTCCCAAAATGCACCACTGGGTCCCAGATTTTTTTTCTACCGCGCACACCGACCACGCAGACCCATTCTCTCACACCTAGGCCTACCAGCCTTTTCGCGCGAGATTTGAGGCCGCTAGAATTTATGCGTACTAGTATGTCAAAAACCCCTACGTGTAAGACGTACTAGTAAGACCAAAACTCTCAAAGGGTTAAACTGCATCTGACACCAGGGCTGGATTACCGCATTGGCAAACGAGGCATTTGCCTAGGGCCCCACGCATTTGGGGGCCCCGCAGTCCAAGGGGTTCAGTGGCTCATCCAAGACTGCGCACATGGTGCAAGTGCAAAGGGGTCCCTACCTAAAAAGTTCAAATGTTTGGAGAGTAAAATTGATTTTTAAAAATTAATCAAAACAAAAATAAATAATGAAATAAAATAAAATAAAAATAAATAAACCTAACCATAGATGGCAACACTCAACACGCCTTTGTTTACATCAGAACAGCTGTGTTTTCCTGCTAATGGGTGAGTATGGGAGATTCCTCTCCAATTTTCTGTAGTAATTACACGTTATCTAGACTTGTACTGTGACAAATTAACTGAAGTGTTGTTGATAGACATTGATGTGTATGGATAAATGTTTGTTTTCGCCTCTAAATGTTAAGGGAGGTACCTGATAGGGTTACTTGACCAGTAAAGACGCATGGACCAGTAAAGACGCATTTTTGGTAAAAATACTATAAAGAAAAACCTAAAAACGCAAACTGACTTCCGTTTGTAGGTTTTAAAAGCACTTTGTCCTGTCTTTAAGTCTTTATCATTTCAATAACAGATATCAATTGATTGATGTTCTACATCACTTCCGTCGCAAATGCTTAGTTTTCAAGTTGCGATGGAAGTGATGTAGAACATCAATTAATTTACTACATATTTCCCCAGAAACGCATAAGCCACATCAGAAAATCGTTGGTTGGGTGAAACTGAAAATTGTCCAGGCATTCTTTAATTCTCATGTCCTTATCTACGGTGGTAGGCCATATATCATGCAAAACATAATGATCAGTTTAGTTATGAAAATGGTAATATAAATACCATTGTGCATTGTTCTTGGACTCAGTATGATTTCTGTTTAAGTAAATTGGAGATCAAGGCGGATGAATTAGTAAAATATTCGTAGCCCAAATCACTAACCTAATCTATGGTAAAAGTTCTGTATATGACTCCTTTCTTGTAACGTTTTGAATTTTTAGATGCGCAGCCAGAGGAAAGGGGGCTACAAGGGCCATATCCCCCCAATTGAGAGAAAAAAAATTAATAATAATTAAAAAATTAATAATAATTGATAATGAAAAATTTGTATTTGCATGATTACAAACAGTGATACATCCTCATTATGGCATCTCGTGAACGTGATGCTGGACGTTCTTATGCGAGTGGGTCACAGAAAAGAAAGAAGAACAGAAAAAGAAAGATGTAGGAAGCTGCAGAAAGATCACAGACATGCTCACGAAAACAGTTTCTGATGTTACCAGTACAGTTGAATCTGCAGATACGTCAGATCATACAGGGAGCCCTCCCTCCATTATTTCTCAGCCAGCATCTACTTCTTTTGTGTCTCCTCTCAATGTCTCAATGGACATTTCATCCACAGGATTTGTCTTAAAAGATCCTGCCTCATGGCCAAATGTAATCCTAGATTCTCTACGTAATGCTTTCATTGCAGAAAACTTCAGTCAAACTCTGAACATTGACTTTAGGAAATCAGCAAGGATTTATGATGATGGAAGTCGTCGTTGTTTAAAGTCATCTATGTTTTATAGGAAGCTTGTAAATTCAGAAACTGTGAAAAGATCATGGATGGTATACTCTGAAAGCTCAGGAAAAGTGTACTGTTCAGCATGCAAGCTATTTTCTACCAAAGAAAATACCTGCACACAGGGGTTCAATGACTGGAAAAATTCCAAGCTTTTCGAGGAACATGAAAACAGCACCACTCACAGGAGCTGCATTTTAGCCAGTGTATTTCGTGCACAGAAAAAAGGCTTATTGGATTCTCATTTGGAAAATCAAACTGAAAAAAGAGCGCACTTATTGGAGAAAAGTTCTAGAAAGAGTTGTTGTTGTTGTAAAATTCTTAGCTCTAAGAGGACTTGCTTTCCGTGGAGAAAATGAGGTTTTTGGTTCGGAAAACAATGGCAATTTCCTAGGGATCATAGAACTGTTAGCACAATTCGATCCATTCTTAGCAAATCTTGTCACGCCTTGGGAATGCAGGAAGAGGCACTGTATCTTACATGTCATCTACTGTATGCAATGAATTTATTGAACTGATGACCAAGAAGGTCCTCAAAAACATCATAGCAGCTGTGAAAACTGCAAAATACTTTGCAATAAGTGTAGATTCAACACCAGATATTTCACATGCAGATCAACTGACATTCATTGTTCGCTTTGTTGACTCCAGTGGTAAGCCTGTAGAGCGCTTTATAAAATTCATTCCTCTTTCACCTGGAGTTTACCTGGAGAGAGTTTCGGGGGTCAACGCCCCCGCGGCCCGGTCTGTGACCAGGCCTCCTGGTGGATCAGCGCCTGATCAATCAGGCTGTTGCTGCTGGCTGCACGCAAACCAACGTACGAGCCACAGCCCGGCTGATCAGGAACTAACTTTAGGTGCTTGTCCAGTGCCAGCTTGAAGACTGCCAGGGGTCTGTTGGTAATCCCCCTTATGTGTGCTGGGAGGCAGTTGAACAGTCTCGGGCCCCTGACACTTATTGCATGGTCTCTTAACGTGCTAGTGACACCCCTGCTTTTCATTGGGGGGATGGTGCATCGTCTGCCAAGTCTTTTGCTTTCGTAGTGAGTGATTTTCGTGTGCAAGTTCGGTACTAGTCACTCTAGGATTTTCCAGGTGTATATAATCATGTATCTCTCCCTCCTGCGTTCCAAGGAATACAGGTTTAGAAACCTCAAGCGCTCCCAGTAATTGAGGTGTTTTATCTCCGTTATGCGCGCCGTGAAAGTTCTCTGTACATTTTCTAGGTCGGCAATTTCACCTGCCTTGAAAGGTGCTGTTAGAGTGCAGCAATATTCCAGCCTAGATAGAACAAGTGACCTGAAGAGTGTCATCATGGGCTTGGCCCCCCTAGTTTTGAAGGTTCTCATTATCCATCCTGTCATTTTTCTAGCAGATGCGATTGATACAATGTTATGGTCCTTGAAGGTGAGATCCTCCGACATAATCACTCCCAGGTCTTTGACGTTGGTGTTTCGCTCTATTTTGTGGCCAGAATTTGTTTTGTACTCTGATGAAGATTTAATTTCCTCATGTTTACCATATCTGAGTAATTGAAATTTCTCATCGTTGAACTTCATATTGTTTTCTGCAGCCCACTGAAAGATTTGGTTGATGTCTGCCTGGAGCCTTGCAGTGTCTGCAATGGAAGACACTGTCATGCAGATTCGGGTGTCATCTGCAAAGGAAGACACGGTGCTGTGGCTGACATCCTTGTCTATGTCGGATATGAGGATGAGGAACAAGTTGGGAGCTAGTACTGTGCCTTGGAACAGAGCTTTTCACCGTAGCTGCCTCGGATTTTACTCTGTTGACGACTACTCCGTATTCTGTTATGGGGAAAATTTTAGATCCCCGCCGACTTTTTTCCCGTATTCCTTTTCGCGCATTTTGTGCGCTATTACACCATGGTCACATTGTCGAAGGCTTTTTGCAAAGTCTGATATATTCATCTGCATTCTTTTTGTCTTCTAGGCATTTAGGACCTTTCGATGACCAGTATTGAGCCAGACGGGGCGACCTGTTCTAAACCCAGTTTCCCTGGGTTTTGTAACGAGGGGTTTTAGATGGGGGTGATCTGCTTCTTTGGACCCCCTTCAAAGATTTTTTGATATGGGGGTTAGTGCTATTGGCTGTAGTTCTTTTGCTGTTCTTTTATGCCCCCTTTGTGGGGTGGGGGTATGTTTGTTGTTTTTATAACGAGGGACGACCCCCCTGCCTGCTCCCCCCTCCATAGGATGGAAAAGGCTCGGATAGGGGCTTCTTGCGTTCTTGATGAAAACAGAGTTTCCCTGAGTCTGGCCCCCGGGGCAGAGGCATGGGCCCGTCATTTACGCCTGTTCGAAGTCATTTGGCATCAATAAATCGGATAGGCTTGGTTAATCAAATTTTGTGGGTCTCTCATAAAAAATTCATTTTGATCTTCGACTCTCAGTCTGGTTAGCGGCTTGCTAAAAACTGAGTCATATTGGGACTTGAGTAGCTCACTCATTTCCTTGCTGTCATCTGTGTAGGACCCATCTTGTTTTAAGTAGGGGCCCAATACTGGACGTTGTTCTCGATTTTGATTTGGGATAGGAGAAGAAATACTTTGGGTTTCTTTCGATTTCATTTATGGCTTTTAGTTTCTTCCCGCGATTCCTGACTCCTAAAGGATTCTTTTAGCTTAAGTTCGATGCTTGCTATTTCTCTGACCAGTGTCTCCCTGTGCATTTCAGATATATTGACCTCTTTTAGCCGCTCTGTTATTCTTTTCCGTCGCTTGTAAAGGAGCGCCTGTCTCTTTCTATTTTACATCTACTCCTCCTTTTTCTTAGAGGAATAAGCCTTGTGCATACATCGAGTGCCACCGAGTTAATCTGTTCTAGGCATAAGTTTGGGTCTGTGTTGCTTAGTATATCTTCCCAGCTTATATCGGTTAGGACTTGTTTACTTGGTCCCACTTTATGTTTTTGTTATTGAAGTTGAATTTGGTGAATGCTCCCTCGTGACTAGTCTCATTTTGTCGTCTGGGGCTCCACGCATACATGTCTGAACCTCAATTATGTTGTGATCTGAGTATATTGTTTTGATATGGTGACATTTCTTATCAGATCATCATTGTTAGTGAAGATGAGGTCTAGTGTATTCTCCAGTCTAGTAGGCTCTATTATTTGCTGGTTTAAATTGAATTTTGTGCAGAGATTTAAAAGCTCGTGTGAGTGTGAGTTTTCATTAGAGCTGCCTCCTGGTGTTATTACTACAACAATATTATTTGCTATATTCCTCCATTTTAGGTGCCTTAAAGTTGAAGTCCCCCAGGAGCAAGATGTTGGGTGCAGGAGCTGGAAGATTTTCCAGACAGTGGTCAATTTTTAACAGCTGTTTCTGGAATTGCTGGGATGTTGCATCCGGAGGCTTGTAGACTACCACAATGACTAGGTTTTTGGTTCTCGACCTTTACTGCTAAAACTTCCACTACATCATTTGAGGCATTAAGCAGTTCTGTGCAAACAAGTGACTCTGCAATATACAGGCCAACCCCCCCCCTTTTGCCTGTTCACTCTGTCACATCTGTATAGGTTGTTACCTGGGATCCATATTTCGTTGTCCAAGTGATCCTTTATGTGGGTCTCAGTGAAAGCCGCGAACATTGCCTTTGCCTCTGCAAGATGGGGTGCATAATAAACATATTAAACTAACTAAACTCTGCAAGCAGTCCACGGATGAAAGGTATTTTGTTGTTTGTTGCTGGCTTTAGACCCTGTATATTTGCAAAGAATAATGTTATCGGACTGGTGGTATTGTTGGTACTGGGGGGGGATTTTTTTTTTCCGGCATTAGTATCTGTATCTGTTGGTTTGGAGTGGAGGCCATCGACTGTGGTTCCACTCCAGGAATGACTGGATTTGGTGTACGATTTCTGCCATTTCCTGCCAGTTTTTTTTCCTTCCTGGCACTAAAAAACCTCTCCCTCTTGAGTGGCTGTGGCTACCCAGGTTTTCCCATGGCCTTGATGTTTTGTATCTTTTTGTCCCCTTTAGATGGTATGCCTGGCAATTTAAGTTATAGCACAGTATTTCCTGTACTGAAGAGGTACACATTTCAGGGTGAAAAAGCTTACAGGAAGGGAGTTTGCATTTTCCTGTTGTCATATGGGCATGGCATTTTCTAGGGTGGTCATAGTTGCATGTCCCATCTGTTTTTCCAGATTTCCCATGCCAGCAGATACCAAGTGCATAGTATGTGCACAGGCTTGGTTTCCGCTTGCCTTGGGTTTCTGTGACTGTATTCCCTGTTGGTGCATGTTTCCCTGTCTTACTTCTATCCTCCCTAGCACCAACAATGGAGCTCCCACCAGTTGTTTTTGGTAATTTATCCTCACTATTGCTATTGGAGTCCTCTTGTTTGCTATTTCCTGCGGTATTTCTAGTTTGCAATATTGGTTTTATCTTATCTTTGACTACACTTGTTTCCCTACTATGGCTCCTGTCCCCTATGAGGTCATTTATATGTATTCCTTCCTGCGTATAATTCCCGACTACCTGGACAAAATCTCCAGCTTCACCATTACTGTCTCCCAGGACAGTATCTCCAGCTTCACCATTTCTGTCTCCCAGGACAGCGCCTCCAGCTTCACCATTACTGTCTCCCAGGACAGCACTATCAGCCCCACATTTACTGACTACCAGGACTTCATCTCCAGCCTTACAGTTTGTGACTACATGGCCAGTATCAAGGGCAGTACCATTCAGCCCAGACTTTTTATGTTCCCATCTGTTGTAGAAAGCTTCCAGGTTTTCTATGAAAGCAGCTTTGATGTTGTCCTCTTTTAATACCCTTGTGATTTTAGTCCACAGATTTTCCTCATTTGGGCATACCCAAAAACACTTCTCTGTTTTAATACTGCTTGTAGCTAGTTCTGGGATATCTGCACAAGGAGCGTGACACCAATTTCCACAAAAATGACAATTTATCCATGTGGAAGCCCGTTTGTTTGACTGACCACAGACTACACACAGCTTCATAATGATTTGAATGGTTGATTTACTGCAATTCTACTAGCAACCTCTTGAATATTATATTAATAACCTTAAATGAAGCTCTAGCTATTTGCATTTCTGTTTCTAACTGTTTTTGTATATTGGACAGCTTACCGTCACGTTCCTGATTTTTAATGTTTGTGTTTATAAGGGCGCCTACAACCCCATCCATTTACAGTCTGCTTTATTGTCCAACGAAACTGTTTGAAACCAGTCCCGGGTTCGGACCAGTCAAGGGTTCGGACCAGTCAAGGGTTCAGGCCATGATGGAGAAACAATGATGAATGTAGTACTGGATACTCTGCTTGAACATGATCTCTCTATTATAGACTGTCGTGGCCAGAGCTACGACAATGCAAGTAACATGTCGGGTAAATATAATGGATTGCAAGCCCATATCAAGCAAATCAACCAACTTGCTGAATATGTGCCCTGCTCAGCACATTCACTTAATCTTGTTGGGTCATGTGCTGCGGAGTGTTGTGTCGCTGCAGTTTCATTTTTTTGGATTTTTTATGGAGCAACTTGCAATATGAACAGACTGACTGATGTTGTAGTGGCCAGGCTTAGGCTTGGTTACAAGTACTTCTGGCAGTTTGGGAGACACACAGATGATGATCAAACTAAATGTAAATTATGTGATCAGGCATATGGTCACTCTCTTGAACACTATGTTCTTAATTGTCCACTTATTGAGGAATACAGAGACAGACAGTATAATAACCTATGTGACATGTCAAGATATCTTATTAATGAAAATAAGATACCAGATATACTAAGCAAATTTCCTAAATTTGCTTGTAACAGATAAGTGAACTATAGATATGTAGGTATAAATCCATATGTATTCCTGTTAACCCTTTGGGGCCTAGTTCCTAGGCCTTTTGTGTATCCATATGCTCTCGCGCTACCGTCCACAGGATGGATATGGGGTGCACAATAAACTAGCCACTTCGGTGGCAAAATCTAAAAATCTAAATCTTGAACACTATGTGCTTAATTGTCCACTCATTGAGGAATACAGAGACAGACAGTATAATAACCTATGTGACATGTCAAGATATCTTATTAATGAAAATAAGATACCAGATATATTAAGCAAATTTCCTAAATTTGCTTGTAACAGATAAGTGAACTATAGATATGTAGATATAAATCCATATGTATTCCTGTTAACCCTTTGGGGCCTAGTTCCTAGGCCTTTTGTGTATCCATATGCTCTCGCGCTACCGTCCACAGGATGGATATGGGGTGCACAATAAACTAGCCACTTCGGTGGCAAAATCTAAAAATCTAAAATCTTTAATTTTTTCTCTGCTTCAACGCATCGGTGGAGTATACTCAAGTCAACCATTCATGGAGATGTCATCAAATCATTATCAACAACAAGGTGGTCAGTGCAGCATGATGCAACACATGCTTTGAAAGACAGCTTTGCTGAAATACGTTCTGCTTTGATCCAAATAGCAGAGGATGAAGACCAGACAGCAACTACAAGAAGTGAAGCAGCCAGCTTAGCATCAAAATTGGAAGATTTTAGAATTGGCCTTACTCTGTGTGCCATTGGGACAGTATAACTGGAACGGTTAAATGCAACGAACAAGAACACCTTCAGAAAATTGAAATTTTGAAATTGCTACTTGTGCTAACCTCTATTTCATGCATAGTGAATTTGTAAGCTCACGTTACGCATGATGAAGCTTTTGAAATGTTTGAAGAGAAACGCCTAAACTGCTGGTGAAAGACTACAGTTACACGGGCTGATAATCAGCGTCAAGGAAGAGAAACGCAATTTTGAAGAGCCCTACAATGAAAATTGTGTTGCTAGCCAAGGCAGAAATGACGACCGCTACATACTTCGTCATTCTGGATTCACTGATTACAGAATTGGTGAAAAGAGAAAAGAAATCTACCAGAATCTTTGGTTCCAATGAAATTTGAATTTCTGTTCAAAATTACTACTATGCCAGATGCAGAATTGAGAGAAGCTGCATTACAGGTGCAACAACACCTTTCAGCAGATGTTCATGACACAATTTGTTGGAGAAATAGTTCCATTTTTACTGGTATATGACTCAAGATTAAAGCTCCATCTGAAAAATGTGCGCCTCAGCTGCTTTTGAGACATTAAAGAAATGCAGGTATCTCAGAAAACTCTCTAATGTTTGACAATAGTGTATCGCCTTACTAACACGTCCACAACAAACTGTGAAGAGAACGTTCATTTTTGTTTTGAAAAGAAGTGAAAAACCAGCTCGATCAACAATGAGCCAAGACTAATTGTGTAAAACTAGCCTGAATTTTCAGAATATAATTGATTGATTTCACCAATATGGAAAATCCAGAAAAAAGTTTATTTAAGAAGCGCCTTGAATATAAACAATTCTTTACTTTCTTGAGTTTATATGATTTAATAGTCTTATGCAAGATGCAATGATAACATTAATGTTCCTCCAGGTGATTTAATTGTAAAAATAAAAAAGGGAAAAAAAGTGCGAAGTGTTGATGCAGAATATAAAGAGGTACATGATGTCACAACAAAACCAGCTAGAAACAAAATACAAATAGCTAGAGCTTCATTTACGGAGATATTAATAAATAATCAAGAGGTTGCCAGTAGAATTGCAGTAAAAACAACCATTCAAATCATTATTAAGCTGTGTGTAGTCTGTGGTCCAGTTCAAACAAACTGGGGCTTCCACATGAATAATTGTCATTTTTGTGAAATTGGTGCACGCCCCTTGTGCAGATATCCAAGAACTAGCTACAAGCAGTGTTTTAAAAAAAACAGGATGTTGTTTTTGGGAATGCCCAAATGAGATAAATCAGGTGGACTAAAATCACAAGGGTATAAAAAGAGGACAACATCAAAGCTCTTTCCATAGAAAACCTGGAAGCTTTCTACAACAGATGGGAACATAAAAAGTCTGGGCTGAATAGTACTGCCCTTGAAACTGGCCATGTAGTCAAAACTGTAAGGCTGGAGATGAATCCCGGTAGTCAGTAAATGCTGGGGGCTGATAGTGCTGTCCTGGGAAGACAGTAATGGTGAAGCTGGAGGTGCTTCCTGGAGACAGTAATGTGAAGCGGAGATGCTTCCTGGGAGAGCGAGTAATGGTGAAGCTGGAGATTTGTGCAGGTAGTCGGGAGTTATACGCAGGAAGATAATACATACAAATGACCTCATAGGGGACAGGAAGCCATAGTAAGGGAATCAAGTGTAGTCCAAAGAAAAGATAAAACCAATATTGCAAACTAGAAAGTACAACATGAAATAGAAAACAAGAGGACTCCACTAGCAATAGTGAGGAATATATTACCAAAAACAACTGTGGGAAGCTTATATTGTTGGTTGCTAGGAGGATAGGATTAAGACAGGGAAACATGCAGCCAACAGAATACAGTCACAGAAACCCAGGCAAACATAAACCAAGCCTGTGCACATACTATGCACTGGTATCGCTGGCATGGAAATCTGGAAAAACAGATGGGGACGGCTACTAAGACCACCCTAGAAAATGCATGTCCCAGTATGACAACAGGAAAAGAAAACTCCCTTCCTGTACAGCTTTTTCACCCAGAACAATGTGTACCTCTTCAGTACAGAAAGACAGTGACTATATCTTAAATTGCCAGGCAACCATCTAAAGGGACAAAAAGATACAAAACAACCAGGCCATGGGAAAACCCAGGGTAGCCACAGTCACTCAAGAGGGAGAGTTTTTTAGTGCCAGGAAGGAAAAAAAACTGGCAGAAATGGCAGAAATCGTACACAAATCCAGTCATTCCTGAGTGAACCACAGTCGATGGCCTCCACTCCAAACCAACAGATACAGCTACTAATGCAGAAAAAAATCCCACCCCAGTACCAACATTACCAATAGTCCGATAACATATCTTCTTTGCAAAATATACCAGGGTCTAAAGCCAGCAACAAACAACAAAATACCTTTCAACTCGTGGACTGCTTGCAGAGGCAAAGCAATGATTTACCACGTCCTTTCACTAAGACCCCATAAAGGATCACTTGGACACGAAATAGGATCCCAGTTTACACCTAGTACAGATGATGCCAGAGTGAACAGGCAAACGGGGGGGGGGTTGGCCTGTACATTGCCAGAGTCACTTGTTAGCCACAGAACTGCTTAATGCCTCAAATGATTAGTGGAATTTTAGCAGTAAAGGTCGAGAACCAAAACCTAGACATTTGTATTCTACAAGCCACCGGATTCAACATCCCAGCAATTCCAGAACAGCTGATAAAAATTGACCATTGTTTTGTGAAAATCTTCCAGCACCTGCACCCAACATCATGCTCCTGGGGGAATTCAACTTAAGGCACCTAACATGGAGGAATATAGCAAATAATATTGTTGCAGTAATAACACCAGGAGGCAGCTCTGATGAAAACTCACACTCACACGAGCTTAAAAATCTCTGCACAAAATTCAATTTAAACCAGCAAATAATAGAGCCTACTAGACTGGAGAATACACTAGACCTCATCTTCACTAACAATGATGATCTGATAAGAAATGTCACCATATCAAAAACAATATACTCAGTCACAACATAATTGAAGTTCAGACATGTATGCGTGGAGCCCCAGACCGACATAATGAGACTAGTCACGATTGAGCATTCACCAAATTCAACTTCAATAACAAAAACATAAAGTGGGACAAGTAAACCAAGTCCTAACCGATATAAGCTGGGAAGATATACTAAGCAACACAGACCCCAACTTATGCCTAGAACAGATTAACTCCGTGGCACTCGATGTATGCACAAGGCTTATTCCTCTAAGAAAAAGGAGGAGTAGATGTAAAATAGAAAGAGACAGGCGCTCCCTTTACAGCGACGGAAAAGAATAACAGAGCGGCTAAAAGAGGTCAATATATCTGAAATGCGTAGGGAGACACTGGTCAGAGAAATAGCAAGCATCGAACTTAAGCTAAAGAATCCTTTAGGAGTCAGGAATCGCGGGAAGAACTAAAAGCCATAAATGAAATCGAAAGAAACCCAAAGTATTTCTTCTCCTATGCCAAATCGAAATCGAGAACAACGTCCAGTATTGGGCTCCTACTTAAACAAGATGGGTCCTACACAGATGACAGCAAGGAAATGAGTGAGCTACTCAAGTCCCAATATGACTCAGTTTTTAGCAAGCTGCTAACCAGACTGAGAGTCGAAGATCAAAATGAATTTTTTATGAGAGAGCCACAAAATTTGATTAACACAATCCTATCCGATGGTATCCTGACGACAAATGATTTCGAACAGGCGATAAATGACATGCCCATGCACTCTGCCCCAGGACCAGACTCATGGAACTCTGTGTTCATCAAGGACTGGAAGAAGCCCCTATCACGAGCCTTTTCCTGGAGAGGGAGCATGGACACGAGGGTCGTCCCACAGTTACTAAAAACAACAGACATAGCCCCACTCCACAAAGGGGCAGTAAAGCAACAGCAAAGAACTACAGACCAATAGTACTAACATCCCATATCATAAAAATCTTTGAAAGGGTCCTAAGAAGCAAGATCACCACCCATCTAGAAACCCCATCAGTTACACAACCCAGGCAACATGGGTTTAGAACAGGTCGCTCCTGTCTGTCTCAACTATTGGATCACTACGACAAGGTCCTAAATGCACTAGAAGACAAAAAGAATGCAGATGTAATATATACAGACTTTAGCAAAAGCCTTCGACAAGTGTGACCATGGCATAATAGCGCACAAAATGCTGCTAAAGGAATAACAGGAAAAGTCGGTCGATGGATCTATAATTTCCTCACTAACAGACACAGAGAGTAGTCGTCAACAGAGTAAAGTCCGAGACAGCTACGGTGAAAAGCTCTGTTGCACAAGCACAGTACTCGCTCCCATCTTGTTCCTCATCCTCATAACCGACACAGACAAGGATGTCAGCCACAGCACCGTGTCTTCCTTTGCAGATGACACCCGAATCTGCATGACAGTGTCTTCCATTGCAGACCGAAAGGGTTTTCCAGGCGGACATAAACCCAAAAATCTTTCAGGGGGCCCGCAGAAAAAAATTTGAAGTTAAACAAAGTAAAATTTTTCAATTACTCATATGGGTAAACATCAAAAGGTACAAAACAAATTCGGGCCCCACAAAATAAGCGAAAAAACCCAACGTCAAAGACCGGGGAGTGAAAAGTCGAGGATCTCCCCTTTAAAGGACCTTTAACCCTTGTACAATCGCACTGCTAGAAAAATAAACAGGATGGATAATGAAACCTTCAAAACTAGGGAGGCCAACCCAATGATGACACTTTTTTGGTCACTTGTTCTATCAGGCTGGAATTTTGCTGCACACTAACGCACCTTTAAAGGGCAGGGAAATTGCCGACCTAAAAAAAGTACAGAAATTTTTTTTTTTTTTTCACGGCGCGCTTTAAACGGAGAAAAAACCCCTTTATTACGGGGAGCGCTTGGGGTTCCAAAACCTGTATTCCCCTGAATGCGGGGGGGGAAAAGAGATACATATTATATACACCGGGAAAACCCCTAGGGGGGACAAGTACCAAATTTTTGCAAAACAAAATCATCACTACGAAAGCAAAAGACTTGGCAACGATGCCCCATCCCCCAATGAAAAGCAGGGGGGGTCATAGAACGAAAAAGGGACCATACAATAAGTTTCAGGGGCCCGAGACTTTTCAACGCCCCCCAGCACACAAAAGGGGGATTACCAACAGACCCCGGCAGCCTTTCAAACTGGCACTGGACAAGCCCCTAAAGTCATTTTCCTGATCACCGGGCGGGCTCAACTTTGGGTTTGCGTGCAGCCAGAAACAACAGCCTGGTTAAACAGGCCTGATCCACCAGGGGGGCCTGGCCCACAGACCAGGCCGCGGGGGCTTTAAACCCCCCAACTCCTCCAGGAAAAACCCAGTAAACTTCAATAGCCTAAACTATAAAAAACTATCTGCTTGATTTATTCCTTTAAAATGCATGATTTAAAAAATAGTTTAAGGCTCTTGGAAAAGGGTTTTGGTTTGTTTTAAATGTCCTTTCCCTTTTAAAATTTTAAAATCTAAAGAGCCAGAACGTTTTTAAAAATTAGACCCTTACACGGGCCACACCCCAAAACCCCCCCCCCCCCCCCAAGCGGGAAAGGGGGGCATTTTTCGCTTCCCCTTTAACTAAAAAGGGGGGGCCACCCCCAAAACTTAATAGCCAAAAACCCCGGAGCCCTTCTTAATCCGGCCCTGCCCTGCCACTTCTTTTAAATTTTTTGCGTCAGCCCTTTTCAAATCTTTGTGGAGTGCTCAAATTTGGCCTCATTAGAATAAATTTGGAGGGCCTTTTTGTGTCATCAGAAAATTTCTTATGTCGCTATGTATTCTCCATCTATGCCCTTTAGGAAATTTGAACAACAACGGGCCCAACAAACCTAACCCCTGAGAACACCACTTGTGACGTCCCCCCCATTCTGTTTCTCCCCTTTTTATGAAAACAAAATTGATATTTTGATTCCCGGCGTTTTGTTAAGGTTAGGTAAAGTCAGCCCCCCCACATCCCTTTCCCCCCCTCCCTCTCCCCCTCCGAAAGGGATGTGTGGGGTTTCGGGTCAAACATAAATCACTCAAACTCACAGCCCCCAATCTACTCTGAGGGACAGTAAAGGGTAACCTTCAACAACGAGCAAAACCCGGAAAAGGGAATAACATTCAGAAAAACTTCTCCTTTTTGGGTTTTAAAACCCCTTTGGGGCACCTGTATGAAATTGCAGACGAACCCAAAACAGCATTCCCAGGGGTAAAGAACCTGCTTTCCTTTCATCGGGGAGAAACTCCCCTTTTAAACTGGGGAAGAACTACCCCAGGGGGAGGGTCCCCAAACACCTGCGACCCCCCCCACCCCATAAACAAAAACGGCTAGGGTTTTTAACAACAGTGTCACCAAAAACCAAAGACACCCCCCCAGTTTTTTTAAACTTTTGAGTTAAAATTTTATTTTATTCATTTAATTTTTCTTTTTCTTTAAAATTTAGGATATCCCTTTTTATGTTTTTTTGGGTTTTATGTTTGTTTTAATAAATAATAAATTTTTTTTAACTTTGTGAAATTAAAACCCCAAACCAAAATTTTTCCCTGAGGGGGAGCCCCCCCTGAGTAATACTGCTGAAGTTGTTAAAAGGGCCCTGAGAAAACCCTTTCACAATTGGCGCCCTTTGCCAGGATCAATTTCTACTGAATAAAGATTAAACCCCAAATCCGAACTCCCATTGGAACTTCCCGCCGCAAACCCCGGGACGGTTACCACCACCATGATAATCTTTCTCTAGGGAAAACCCTAACGGTACAGGTTTTTAAAAGATTTGGGATTTTTATGGGTCTCAATTTATTGTAATCAAGTCAGGCAGGAAAAAATAGTTAATTTCTGCCACCATTCTTGTAGTTTAAAAACATCTTGGGGGATTAACTCTGGGGACCCAAAGTTTTTCCCCAGTGACAACTTGTTTCATTGACCCTTTTTATTATATAAAGGGGAACGCATAGGCCCACTTTTGATTTGTTGGGGGAAAAATTGGAGGGTCAAGTGATCCCATTCTACTTACTTTTTGCTCAAGCCGCTTTGAACCCTTCTTTTCATTAATCCCTATTGTTTAATTAAAGCAGGGATCGAGCCCTCGGGTTTTTTTACATTTTGACGGAGCAGGAATTGAACCCCCCCCTTTTTTTTTAATTACCCTTTTCTTTTCCCCCGAAAAGTTTAAGTTATTCTTGCAAGTATGGATAAAAACCCCATTTGGTTTAATTGCTGGAAGTAAGTTAGGAATAACGGGGAAAAAATTTTAAAAATCTTTCATTAGTGCTAAAAACCAGGAAAGACTTGAAAGTGAGAGAGAGAGAATCAAAGAGAAGAGAAAAAGGAGAGGAGAATCGAAAGAGAAGCCCAAAAAAGGAGCTGATAGACTTGATCGTGAGGAGAGAGAAAAGGATTTATGTGAGGAAAAAAGCTAAGAAAAGGGAAAGAAAGGTTTAAAAATTAAGGGAACTTGGGGGAAGAGAAAAGGGCGAGAATAGAGTTAAGGGAGAGAGAAAAAGACGCGAGCTCGAAAAAAACTCGCCTTGAATTAGAGAATAAGAATTTAAATTTTTCTCCCCAACAGAAAAGGTTGATAAAGGTGTAAGGGAAACCAAGGGCCCAGCTAGTGAACATATTCCAACCCCTAATTTACCCCCTTTTCCCAAAAGGGGGGGAAAAGACATAATTTCTTCCCATTTCGGGTTTTGAAAATATCGCAAACCCTCTGTAAATGGGCCTGACACCCGGGGCAACTGGGTTTTAGGAATTTTTTATTTTCGGGTCCCCGTTTTTAAAATTATCTATCAATTTTTGGTCAAAAGGAAATATAGATTGAAATTTAAAAACCCCTACTGAAGAAGGCGACCCTTTAAAGCATATCAAAAAAACCCCAAATTTTCTTACGGGAAAGTTTTCGGGTATCCACCTTCCCACCGGGCCAGAACTTTCACAGTTACAGGTAAAACTTTTTCGTTTTTTCGATTTTTGGGATAAGAGTTCAGGATTTTGATCACATTTTAAAATCTCTTAGGGGACTTAAAGGGTTCTGACCAGTTCCTGACACTTTTTCCCCCCCAAATAGAACATTCATCAGGAACAAAACCCTGATTAAAGCTGGAAGTTGCAAAGGCTCTAAAACCGTATGCTGAGGCCCCAAAAATTTCCCTTTAAAAAAACCCAAAAGGGGATCAAACCCAAAAGGGAAAGGGGTTTTCATAAAAACCTTTAAAAAGAAATCAAAGCCTCTAGGGGAAAGAAAAATTTACTTCTTTTTTCCGGGTTTGTAAATTTGTGTGGTTTTTAAGGACATAAACTTTTCAGTTTGGCCCTAAAAGGTCCAAAAATTTGGGAAAGATGTTTTTAAAGACTGAATGACCAAGCCCCTTCTGTTCAGGAAAAATTTAAGGGGAAACTTAATGTATCTACCCATTTTACGAGACCCCTGGTTTCACATGTATAAAATTTTCGATAACCCTTTTTCCCTAATTTTAAAAAAAATCATTCCTCTGCTAATTTCCCAGACTATTTGGGCCGTACAGACATTTTCCCTCCCTTTCCGTTGTTACTTTGGGTTTTAAATTTTTTTAAAGGTTTGGTCGGAACCGTACTACTCCTTCATTTCTTGTTTCCGTACTAATGGGAAATGTAAAAGGTGCCATTTTTCCCTTCCTGGGGTTTTCCCCCTTTTCCATCATCAAAGATGGTATAAGTTTTTCCAAAATCCTTTTCCCGTAGAGCCCGGAGAACCCCCTCGAAATTTCAGATGAGACAATGTCTCGGAGTTTCCAGTGGTTTAAAAAAACCCAGTAAACCCTTCTCTCGAAAGCGGGGGAATAGGATCCCCGGTTCACTTTTAAAATGAAATTAAGATATCACCTCCGATACCATAAATGTTTTTGACAGGCTCAGACCAAAGCCCGGGCTTCTCCTACTGCCATCCTTTGATTTTCCCTAAAACTTTAACCCTTTTAATAAAACAAAGGTTTCCCTTTGTCAATTTAAAAACCGTAATTGCCCTTCTCATCAAAATTTGCCATAATACCGCAAAACAAAACAAGTTATCCAAAGGAAAAACTTTTCATAAAAATTTTTTAATATATAAAAGGGATCCCTTTTAAAAAGTCAGTATTCAAATTAAAAATTTAGATAGATAGACTATTCCACCCTTTTATTCCAAGTCAATGCAGAAAAGACTGTTTTTTAAAATGGCTCATGACCTGCCCGTGGCCGGGCATTTTTTCGGGATCGAAAACCTTACAAAAAATTAGGGGAAAAATATTTTTGGCCAAAAGGGCCCCCAGATTCCCCCTACCTATTGTAGATCGTGAAAAAATTTCCACTGTCATCCTTCCCCAGGTAAACCCCCAGGCGAGTACCATTGGGAAAAAAGCCAATCTTTAAAGGTAAAACCCTTTAAAGAGGAAACTATTGACATCGTTGGGGCCCTTTTTTCTCCACTTTCATCGGGGGGGCAAAGAAAATATTAAACCCTTAGTTGATTATGCTTCGAGTTTTCCCCGAAACCCTTTTCCCCTTTAAAAACATAACCCACTAAAGAGGTGGGTGAAACCCTTTTTTTTCCTCTTCTCCCCGAAATGGGCATCCCTAGAGAAAATTTGTTTTGCCGGGGGGAAAAAATTCACATCTGACTTTAAAAAAACAACTATACCAACTTCTTGGGGGTGAAGCCTTCTTTTTTTTTAAAACACCCCCCAAAAAACCCCGCCCGGGAATGGAGAATTTTAGCGCCAGCAAAAAGATTCTCAAACCCTTTTAAGGAAACTTTGGGGTCCCTTAAACCTTAAAGGGGTGGCATCGTTAAACCCACCCCTTTCTTTGTTTTCCAGGGGGGGAATTTCCCCGTGCCTTTGGGTTTTTTACCTTTTTTAACTTCCCCTATGGGAGACGGCCCCAAAGGCCCCCTGTCCATCCCCTTTATGACTTATTGGGCTAAAAGAGGAGTAAAAGCGACGTTTTAGTCTTTTTACCGTTTCCCCCTTGACCTTAGATCCAAAATTGAGGGGACCCCCTGACATAATTTCCCAAAACCTATTCTTTTCAAGGGCCATAAAAAAACCCCTTTTTTTAAATTTCCCAAAAATCAGAGGAGAAGTTTTAAAAAATAGGAGATTTAAGTTCTTGTACTTTTGCCTTTTCAAAATCAAAAAAATTTAAAAAGTACATGGAAAGGGCCCCTAAAAGTATTAAAAATTTGGGGAAAGTTGAATACCCCCATAGAAATCAAGGGGGAAATTCCCAAGCTTTATATATCAACAAACCTTTAAAAAAAAATTTAAACCCAAGAAATTCGGGTTTAAATGCCTTAATAACTTTTAATTAGTTTTTTTTTTTCCCCCCCCAACTTGGGTAAGACAAAGAAAATTTTAAAGTGTTCGTAATTGACACCCTAACTTAGACTAATAAAGAACTACAAAGACTTGGTGAAAACCCTTGGGCCACTCGGAGGCAACCAACAATTTAAAAATTTAAAGAAAACTTTGAATGACCATAAGAGACAAAGAACAAATTCAAAGTGTGAGAACTTTTTTAGACGTCTTTACGAATTTCCCGGTTTTTACCCCCCCATGGGGAGTCCATAAATTTACCCTTTGGACGGAAAAATCCAAACAAAAGAAAATTTAACCCAAATTTTCCCGTTCCCCTTTGGGATGCATTTGACCGAGAGGTAGCCCAAATTTATTTAAAAAATAAAGTTTATTGGAAACCCTTTAGTATCATCATATTGTTGACCATAGTCAAGGTTTAAAAAAAGGAGGGTAATTTTTTATAAACTTGCTATTGACTTCAGAGGGCCCAATTCAAAAACTCGGGGGGTGTAGGCCTATGCCCTGTGCAGGGTTTTTCCCAGGAAATAGCTACAAGCAGTAAAAAAAAACAGAGAAGTGTTTTTGGGAAAGCCCAAAGAGGAAAATTTTGTGGCTAAAAAAAAAAAAGGGAATTTAAAAAAGGACCAAAAATCAAAACTGCTTTCTAGAAAACCGGAAGCTTTCTACAACAATGGGAACAAAAAATCCCGGGGGAAAGGTACTGCCCTTTATACTGGCCATTTTTAATCACAAACTGTAAGGCTGGGGGTGATTTCCCGGGATCAGTAAATGGAAGGGGGCTGATGGGCAGTCCTGGGAAAAATAATGGTGAAGGGTGGGGGTGCGTCCTGGAGACAGAAATAGGAAGCTGGGGATAAATGTCCTGGGGGACATAAAAAAATGAAGCTGGAAAATATTGTCCAGGTAACGGGAATTATTTCGCAGGAAGGAAAAACATTAAATAAACCCCATAGGGGACAGGGGGCCATATAGGAAACAAGGTAGTTTAAAAATAAGGGTAAAACCCAAAAATTGGCCCAAACTAGAAATACCGCAGGAAAAAGCAACCCAAAAGACTCCAAAGCAATATGGGATAAATTACCAAAAAAAACTGGTGGGGGGTCCATTGTTGGGGCAAAGGGGGGATAGAATAAGACAGGGAAAAAATGCACCAACAGGGAATACCGTCACAGAAACCCAAGGCAAACCCGGGAAAACCCAACCCTTTCCATACTATGCACTTGGGGATCTTCCCGGCAATGAGAAATCTGGAAAAACAATGGGAAATGCAACCCATGACCACCCTAGAAAAAGCCTGCCCATATGACAAAAGGGAAAATTTCAAAATCCCCCTTTCCCGTTTAAACTTTTTTACCCTGAAATGTGTACCCTTCAGTACAGGGGAAAAACTGTGCTATAACTTAAATTGCCACATACCATCAAAAGGGGGCAAAAAGATACAAAAACCGCCAAAGGAAAACCGGGTAGCCACAGCCAAATCAAGAAGGGAGGTTTTTTAGGCCAGAAGGGAAAAAAAAATGGCAGGAAATGGCAAAATCGTACACCCCAAAACCAGTCTTTTTTTGGGGTGGAACCACAGCGATGGCCTTTCCCCCCAAACCAACAGAAACAGATTTCAAAAGCCGGAAAAAAAACCCCCCCCAGTAACCCCAAAAATACCACCAGTCCGATAACATTCTTTTTTGCAAATATACAGGTCTAAAGCCACAATAAACAACAAAAAAACCTTTCATCCGTGGAAAGCTTGCCCGAGGCAAAGGCAATGTTTTGCACTTTCAAATGAGACCCACATAAAGGATCACTTTGGGCAAAGGAAAGGATCCCAGGTTACAACCAAATACGATTGACAGAGTGAACAGGCAAAAGGGGGGGGGGGGTTGGGGCCCGTACATTGCAGAGTCACTTGTTTGCACAGAACTGCTTTTAAAGCCCTCCAAAAAAAAAAGAAAGTAAATGGAATTTTTTGGCATTTAAAGGGGCGAGAAACCCCCCAAACCCAGTCATTTTGGGAAATCTACAAGCCCTCCGGATGCAACTCCCAGCAATTCCAGGAACAGCTTTAAAAAAAGGGCCCCTGGGCCCGGAAAAACCCCCCACTCCCCGCACCCCAACATCTTGCTCCGGGGGGTTTTCCCCTTAAGGCCCCTAAAATGGAGGAATATAGCAAATAATTTTTGTTGCAGTAATAAAACCCCGGAGCAGCTCTGATAAAACCCCCACTCACACGAGCTTTTAAAAACTCGGGACAAAATTCAATTTAAACCACAAAAATAGAGCCCAAAAAGACGGAAATACACTAGACCTCATCTTCCAACAATGATTATCTATAAGAAATTTTTACCCTAAAAAAAACAATATACCAATCACAACTAATTAGGGTTTGACATGTATGCGGGAGCCCAGACCGACCAAAAAAAAAAAGAGACTAGTCCCCGAGTGAGCATTTTACCAAAATTTAACCCCAATAACAAAAACATAAAAATGGACCAAGTAAAACCCAAATCCAAAACCCATATAAAACCCCGGGGAAAATATACTAAGCAACACAGACCCAAACTTATGCCTAGAACAGATTAACTCGGTGGCACTCGATTATGCACAAGGCTTATTCCTCTAAGAAAAAGGAAGGATAGATGTAAAATAGAAAGAGAAAAGGCGCTCCCTTTACAAGCGACGGAAAAGAAAAAACAGAGCGGCTAAAAGAGGTCAATATATCTGAAATGCACAGGGAGACACTGGTCAGAAAATAGAAAGCATCGAACTTAAGCTAAAAGAACCCTTTTAGGAGTCAGGAATCGCGGAAGAACTAAAAAGCCATAAATGAAATCAAAAAGAAACCCAAAGTATTTCTTCTCCTATCCCAAATCAAAATCGAGAACAACGTCCAGTATTGGGCCCTACTTAAACAAGAGGGGTCCTACACAGATGACAGCAAGGAAATGAGTGAGCTACTCAAGTCCCAATATGACTCATTTTTTTAGCAAGCCGCTAACCAGACTGAGAGTCGAAGACCAAAATGAATTTTTTTATGAGAGAGCCACAAAATTTTTATTAACACAAGCCTACCGATGTATCCTGACGCCAAATGACTTCGAACAGGCGATAAATGACATTCCCATGCACTCTGCCCAGGGCCAGACTCATGGAACCTGTGTTCATCAAGAACTGCAAGAAGCCCCTATCATGAGCCTTTTCCATCCTATGGAGAGGGAGCATGGAAAACGGGGGTCGTCCCTCAGTTACTAAAAAACAACAGACATAGCCCCACTCCACAAAGGGGCAGTAAAGCAACAGCAAAGAATACAGACCAATAGCACTAACATCCCATATCATAAAAATCTTTGAAAGGGTCCTAAGAAGCAAGATCACCACCCATCTAGAAACCCATCAGTTACACAACCCAGGGCAACATGGGTTTAGAACAGGTCCTCCTGTCTGTCTCAACTACTGGATCACTACGACAAGGTCCTAAATGCACTAGAAGACAAAAAGAATGCAGATGTAATATATACAGACTTTGCAAAAGCCTTTGACAAGTGTGACCATGGCGTAATAGCGCACAAAATGCGCGCTAAAGGAATAACAGGAAAAGTCGGTCGATGGATCTATAATTTCCTCACTAACAGAACACAGAGAGTAGTCGTCAACAGAGTAAAGTCCGAGGCAGCTACGGTGAAAAGCTCTGTTCCACAAGGCACAGTACTAGCTCCCATCTTGTTCCTCATCCTCATATCCGACATAGACAAGGATGTCAGCCACAGCACCGTGTCTTCCTTTGCAGATGACACCCGAATCTGCATGACAGTGTCTTCCATTGCAGACACTGCAAGGCTCCAGGCGGACATCAACCAAATCTTTCAGTGGGCTGCAGAAAACAATATGAAGTTCAACGATGAGAAATTTCAATTACTCAGATATGGTAAACATGTGGAAATAAAATCTTCATCAGAGTACAAAACAAATTCTGGCCACAAAATAGAGCGAAACACCAACGTCAAAGACCTGGGAGTGATTATGCCGGAGGATCTCACCTTCAAGGACCATAACATTGTATCAATCGCATCTGCTAGAAAAATGACAGGATGGATAATGAGAACCTTCAAAACTAGGGAGGCCAAGCCCATGATGACACTCTTCAGGTCACTTGTTCTATCTAGGCTGGAATATTGCTGCACTCTAACAGCACCTTTCAAGGCAGGTGAAATTGCCGACCTAGAAAATGTACAGAGAACTTTCACGGCGCGCATAACGGAGATAAAACGCCTCAATTACTGGGAGCGCTTGAGGTTTCAAAACCTGTATTCCCTGGAACGCAGGAGGGAGAGATACATGATTATATACACCTGGAAAATCCTAGAGGGACTAGTACATAACTTGCACACGAAAATCACTCACTACGAAAGCAAAAGACTTGGCAGACGATGCACCATCCCCCCAATGAAAAGCAGGGTGTCACTAGCAGACGTTAAGAGACCCATACAATAAGTGTCAGGGCCCGAGACTGTTCAACTGCCTCCCAGCACACATAAGGGGGATTACCAACAGACCCCTGGCAGTCTTCAAGCTGGCACTGGACAAGCACCTAAAGTCAGTTCCTGATCAGCCGGGCTGTGGCTCGTACGTTGGTTTGCGTGCAGCCAGCAGCAACAGCCTGGTTGATCAGGCGCTGATCCACCAGGAGGCCTGGTCACAGACCGGGCCGCGGGGGCGTTGACCCCCGAAACTCTCTCCAGGTAAACTCCAGGTAATAGATAGTGATCTACACAAATTTTATGACTCTTCCTTCTTTTCAGAGATTGATATTGCGCAGGCATATCATCAAGTAATGTTAGATCCTTCTTCTATGCCTTACACCGCTTTTCCTACACACCAAGGACTCATGCAGTATAGAACTATGCCCTTCGGTTTGGTAACTGCCTGTGCTACCTACGTGAGACTGATGAGAAAGGTCTTGGGTAATATGCCAAATGTTTCAGTTTTGATAACATTTACGTAATGACATCTACGTGGGGCGAACATATCCAAACATTAACATCAGTTTTGCGTAGGTTATCGCTCACATGGCCTAACTGCCAAACCGAAGAAATGCTTCCTTGGGTATAACAAGATTAGATAACTTGGACTGATACTTTCTAATAACACTCTGCAGCCTCTCCCCAGTAAGATTAAAGCTTTATTAGAATTTAAATTCCCCAAAACCAAGAAATTCATGCGAAGCTTTCTTGGTTCTGTAAATTTTTATGCACGGTTTATCCCGAACCTTACTGATCTTACAGGCATCTTATCAGACTTCCTTAAAAAGTCTGTGAAGGAACCTCTTGAACTTTCCGACGTAGCTCGGGAAAAGTTTAATGAGATTAAAAGTATCTTTTCGAAAGACCCTATACCTAAGATTCCTGATAGTAATAAAACATTTTGTTTGAGAACTGATGCCTCCAATACGGGCTTAGGTGCGGTGCTACTACAATACCATGATGGTACTCCCTTCCCTGTATGCTTCCTAAGCCGGAAACTCTTCCCGCAGAAACGAGATACTCCACCATAGAAAAGGAATGTTTGGCTCTTGTGTGGGGTATCTCCAAACTTAAATTTTATTTGCTGGGAAAAGAATTCATTTAGAAACGGACCACAAACCTTTGATATACCTAGAAACTTTTAAGGGAACCAACAGTCGCCTCTTGAGGTGGACAATGGCACTCCAGACTTTTAAGTTCCATATTGTGTATATCAATGGTTCATCCAATTATTTCTCTGACTGGTTAAGTCATGACAGTCAGTAGAAGATTTGTTGCCTTACGCGACTTCCATATGTTAGAACTTTTTCCCCGCCTATTCTCCTTATACTCCTTGACTATAAGTCTTGGTATGGGGAGTGTGAGGGAAAAGTTCAATAGATAGGAGTAGAGATATAGTAACGATAGTTTCATTACCGGCTACTAGTTAAGGTAGGGTAAGTCACGCTCCCGTTTTCCCGCCTTTTCTCCCCCACCCCTAAAGTGATAGTTTGATTGCCGGCTGCTTGTTAACGTAGGGTCAGTATAGCTCCCACTATCCCTTCCCCTCCCTCTTCCCCCCCACCGAAAGGTGACGTGTGGGGCTCTGGTCAAACAGTAAATCACTCGACTCACAGCTCCCAACTCTACTCTTGGATGACAGTGAGGGTCACCTGTCAATCAACGAGCAGAACAGGAGAAGGACTAACGTCCAGAGACTTCTCCATTTTGGTAGTGAACTTCCCGTGCACCTGTATGAAATTGCAGGACGTAACTCCACAGCATTGCAGCGGTAAAGAACCTGCTTTCCTGTCATCGGGAGAGATTACTCACTGGTATACTGTGAAGAACTAGCCAGTGGATGGTCACAAACACCTGTGACCACCCCCACCCCATCATTAGCAACGGCTACGATTTCAACAACAGTGTCACCAACACCAGACACCCCTGCAGATATTAGCGTTGAGTTCAAATGTTATTTATTCATTTCATTTTTTTATTTTTCTTTCAAATAGGATATACCTTTCATGTTTTATTGTTTTATGTTTGATTTAATAAAAAAAAATGTTTATTTTTGTGAATTATTATTTTTTTTTTCAATTCTTTAAATTTTTCCTGGGGAGGACCCACCCTGAGAAATTTACTGTCTGAAGTTTTTTACGGGGCTGAGTAACCCTTTCACAGCCCACCCCTTCCCTTTCTACCCAGGAAAAAATTTCCCCCTCCTTTTCCCCCATGTGCCTTAAGTTTCGTCAATAGCCTCTGATGGGGAACTCTATCGATGCCTTCCCTGAAGTCTTTTTAAAATTTTATTATTTTTTTATTACCAAAACGGGCCCGATTCCCACCAAGGCAGGGGGGCCCCCGAAAAAAAAAAAACCCTTTCCCCACCCTTCACTCTATCACTGTTTTGGGCCAGAAGGGTGTTTTAAACCACTACATTTTTTTAAACTGCAACATTAACCCCCCTCCTTCAAGTGAAAGGGCATTTTTGAAACTTCCCATCCCCCGGGACTTAAGTCCGGCCTGTGGTTTCTCTAAACCCCCCTTCTTTAAATTTGTTCTTTGCTCACACTCCAACAGCACCCCAATATTAAAAACCTTTTTGTCTCCTTCACCCCAAACAAACACGCTCACGAAATGCCTGGGAAGTCCAAGCCCCTCGCACAAAAAAACCTCCTTTACCCCCTCCCCCCAAACCTTTTCCCTGGGCCCGCCCCCTTTCCCCCGCCTTTTCCTTCCACAACAGACTGATAAAACTTTTGAAGTCATTCTTTTTTCGCCCATTTTTTCCCTTACATTTTTCCGAACCCCTCAAAAACCCCTTTTCCCCCCCCCTTTTGGAAAACATTTTTGTAATCCCGCACCTCCTCCTAATTTCCCGGGAAACTTAAAATTCCCCCTGCATTATATTCACACCAAAACCCCTTGCCCCAGACTTTACTCTCCACTGCCTCCAGCCTTTTACTCGCTGCAACCTTTTCACCCATGCCTCACACCCCAAAAAGAGCATTGGTAAAACTATACTCCCCATACATTTCCCCCCTTTGCCCTCCAAGGACAAAAATTTTTTGTTTCCCAGGGTCCTAAGTGCACCAAATCACTCTTTTCCCCTCATCAATTCTATGGGTTCACCTCAAACTTTATAACCCATCCGCTGACCCCTCCACTCCCCAAAAAATCGAATACCCTTCCCTCCCCATACTCTTCCCTCCAATCTGTTAAACCAATTTTATCACCAATCTTTTTGTTATCCTCATAAAACCCTTAAATCCTTTTCCTTTTTTCACCCCCTTTAAATTTTCCCTTTTTTTGCACACCCTACCCCAAAATTTATCCACCAATCTCTCCGCTTCTCTTCGAATCCCCAAGAAACACAAATGTCATCAGGGAAAGACAGCCCTTTACAACCCACTTTGTTTTGGGGATTTTTTACCTTTAACTCCACGCCTCTTGTCAAGACCCTCGCATTTACTTCTCTTACAACCCCATCTATAAATATATTAAACAACCACGGTGACATCACACATCCTTGTCTAAGGCCTACTTTTACTGGGAAAAAAATTCCCTCTTTCCTACATACTCTAACTTGAGCCTCACTATCCTCGTAAAAACTCTTCACTGCTTTCAGTAACCTACCTCCTACACCATACACTTTGCAACATCTGCCACATTGCCCCCTATCCACCCTGTCATACGCCTTTTCCAAATCCATAAATGCCACAAAGACCTCTTTAGCCTTATCTAAATACTGTTCACTTATATGTTTCACTGTGTGTGGACCAGGGTCCACACACCCCCTACTTTCCTAAAGCCTCCTTGTTCATCTGTTATCCTATTCTCCGTCCTTACCTTAATTCTTTCAATAATAACTCTATCATACACTTTACCAGGTATACTCAGCAGACTTATCCCCCTATAATTTTTGCACTCTCTTTTATCCCCTTTGCCTTTATGCAAAGGAACTATGCATGCTCTCTGCCAATCCCTAGGTACTTACCCTCTTCCATACATTTATTAAATAATTGCACCAACCACTCCAAAACTATATCCCCACCTGCTTTTAACATTTCATCTTTATCCCATCAATCCTGGCTGCCTTCCCTCTTTCATTTTACCCATTGCCTCACAAACTTCCCCGACACTCACAACTGGCTTTTTCTTCACTCCTACAAGATGTTATTCCTCCTTGTCCTATACACGATATCCCCAGCTTCCCTACAGGATGTTATTCCTCCTTGTCCTATTACACGATATCACAGCTTCCCAAATCTTCATAAACATTTAACAATTCCTCAAAATATTCCCTCCATCTTCCCAATACCTCTAACTCTCCATTTAATAACTCTCCTCTCCTATTTTTAAACTGACAAATCCATTTTTTTCTCTAGGCTTTCTCAACTTGTTAATCTCACTCCAAAACTTTTTCTTATTTTCAACAAAATTTGTTGATAACATCTCACCCACTCTCTCATTTGCTCTCTTTTTACATTGTTCACCACTCTCTTAACCTCTCTCTTTTTCTCCATATACTCTCCCTCCTTGCATCACTTCTACTTTGTAAAAAACTTCTCATATGCTAACTTTTTTCTCCCTACTACTCTCTTTACATCATTCCACCAAATCGCTCCTCTTTCCCTCCTGCACCCACTTTCCTGAAAACCACAAACTTCTGCTGACACTCAACACTACATTTTTAAACCTACCCCATACCTCTTCGACCCCATTGCCTATGCTCTTATTAGCCCATCTATCCCCAATATTTTTGTTTATATCTTACCCTAACTGCCTCCTCTTTAGTTTATAAACCTTCACCTCTCTCTTCCCCCGATACTTCTATTCTCCTTGTATCCCCTGTACCTTTTACCCCTCAGTGTAGCTACAACTAGAAAGTGATCTGATATATCTGTGGCCCTCCATAAACATGTACATCCTGAAGTCTACCTCAACAGTCTTTTATCTATCAATACATAATCCAACAAACTACTGTCATTTCGCCCTACATCATATCTTGTATACTTATTTATCCTCTTTTTCTTAAAAAAATGTATTACCTATAACAAAACCCCCTTTCTATACAAGTTCAATCAAAGGGCCCCCATTGCAGACACTGCAAAGCTCCAGGCGGACATCAACCAATCTTTCAGTGGGCTGCAGAAAACAATATGAAGTTCAACGATGAGAAATTCAATTCCCTCAGATATGGTAAACATGGGGAAAATTAAATCTTCATCAGAGTACAAAACAAATTCTGGCCACAAAATAGAGCGAAACACCAACGTCAAAGACCTGGGAGAGTGATCATGTTGGAGGATCTCCCCTTTCAAGGACCATAACATTGTATCAATCGCATCTGCTAGAAAAATGACAGGATGGTAATGAGAACCTTCAAAACTAGGGAGGCCAAGCCCTTTGATGACACTCTTCAGGTCACTTGTTTTATCTATCCTGGAATATTGCTGCACACTAACACACCTTTCAAGGCAGGTAAAATTTGTCGACCTAGGGAAATGTACAGAGAACTTTCACGGCGCGCATAACGGAAAAATAAAACACCTCAATTACTGGGAGCGCTTGAGGTTCCTAAAACTGTATTCTCTGGAACGCGGGAGGGAGAGATACATGATTATATACACCTGGAAAATCCTAGAGGGACTAGTACAGAACTTGCACACAAAAATCACTCACTACGAAAGCAAAAGACTTGGCAGACAAATGCACCATCCCCCCAATGAAAAGCAGGGGTGTCACTAGCACGTTAAGAGACCATAAAATAAGTGTCGGGGGCCCGAGACGTTCAACTGCCTCCCAGCACACATAAGGGGGATTAACCCAAAAAACCCCTGGCAGTCTTCGAGCTGGCACTGGACAAGCATCTAAAGTCAGTTCCCTGATCACCCGGGCTGTGGCTGTACGTTGGTTTGGTTGCACCAGCAGCAAAAAGCCTGGTTGATCGGGCTTTTGATCCCCAGGAGGCCCTGGTCACAAAAACCGGGCCGGGGGGGCTTGCCCCCCGGGAACTCCCCTCCAGGTAAACCCCCCCGGGTTTTATCTTTTTAACCCCTTTGGAAACCCCCAAACTTACCTCCCCACACCCTCTCAAAAATTTTTTCCCCTACTTTAGAAACCCGGTCCCCTCCCAAACAATTACTCTCTCATTTGGGTTTAAAAAGGCCCCTTTAATACATTCACTAAACACCCTCCCAAAATCTCTCTCTCTCCCTCTGCTTTTCCCCCTCTTCTCCAGGTGCATACACGTTTATTATACCCACTTCTCGCACCCCTACCTTTTCTTTTCCACATAATTCTTAAATTTTAAAACATTCATATTCTTTTTTCCCTCCTTCCATAACTGTTTCATTCAACATTAACTCTCCCCCCTTCCTTTGCTCTAACTCTCTCAGATACCCCAATTTAATGCCATTTTTTTCCCCCCACGGAAACTCCCCCTCCCCCCTTCAGCTTTTTTTTTCGCTTGGGGCCAGGCCCCCCCCCCAAAACTTCTTTAATTCATAACATCACAATCATCGGTTTCTTGTCTTTTCACACTAACCCCCACGCACATTTAAGAAATCCCATTTTTATAAATTTTTTTTTTCCCTCTCATATATACAAAAATAAATTTTTCATTACCATGATCTACCTCCTTAAAAACATTTTTAGTGAAAAAATTTTATAAATTCGAAAAGACAGGAATGCACCTTTGAAAAAAACCTTTGTTGAGATTCCATTAATCAATCTGTCCCCTGTCAAGATGGCAAAAGAATTGTTTTGGCAATTTTTAAACCCATAAATTTTTTTCCCACATGGAGGTAAGGCTTTTTGGGTCTATAGTTAAAAAGCCAAGGACCTGCCCACCTGCCTTGTAAATGGGTTTTAAACATTTCCCATTTTCCACTTTTTAGGCACTATGCCAGTTTGTAGTGATTTTTTAAAAAAAAATTAGCTAAAGGTAGCTAATTTCCTCTTTACTTTCCCCTTTAAAAACACCCCTTGCAAACATTTCCCACAGGACCTGGGGTTTTGGGGAAAATTTTAGTTTTTTTCTTTTTTCTGAGGATAAAGTCACTAGTTACCACAATCAAACGAAATTTTATTATCACCCCGGGCTCAAAAGTAATCTTTTAAATTTCAGGAATATTGCAAAGAAATTTTTTTGGGGTGAAAACTGAGAGGAGTAGGTATTTAAAAATTTTCCCACACTTTATCCAAAATCACTGTCAGTGATCTGACCAGAGTTACTCTTACGTGGGCCAATCTCGTCCAGGGGGGAACATAGGCCAGGCCCTTTAAAAAATAGTAATTTTAGAACCTTCTTTGTCAAGAAAAGAAAGTCCCCCTGATAACATTGTGGGATACCAGGTATAGTGTATACTACAGTGGCTCCCCAGTTATAGATATAATGGGGTAAAAGTGTTATTTGAAAACAGGTGAATTTGAAAATGAAGGGGATAAGCCTATAAGGCAGGGGGCCAGAAGTCACCAAAACTTACCACAGAGGTCAGCTGCTTTAATAAACTTCCCCGGCCTGCTAGGTAAATCGCATAAATCTAGTGATTTCCATTTAATAGCCGAATACAGTGTTGTAGTAGCAACTAACCAGTATTAATAATGGACTTATGGAAATGGAGGGGACTTTTATTATTTTTTCTTTCCTTTAAATACCAAACGTTACTTTTAATTTAAAAAAACCTTAGTTACCCGGTCGCAATAACACAACGAAACAAAAAATTTTCTACAGAAAAAGCGTCCTTTTCCCCCAAAATTTTCCCCCAGTCAACTATATGAAAATAAAGCAATTATTGTGGGGAGAACCCAAAAAAAAAAAAAACTAGAAAAGTAGATACAGTGATTGATAAACAAGGGTTGAGGCTCGACCGTTTGTCGCTGTAGGAGCTGCCAGCAGTCACCGGTTCTTCAACACGCAAGTTATACTTTTGTATCAATCAAATCACATATTACTCGGGTAGATAACTTCCAGTAGATCCTTCATGTGTTAGCCCAAATCACCGACCATTATCTTTTAAATAAGTGACCCACTGATCAGATCAGACTGGCTCCGAACTCTCGACCGGTCCGAACCCTCAACTGGTCTGAACCCTCGACTGGTCCGAACCCTTGACCGGTTTCAAACGGATTCGTTGGACAATAAAGCAGACTGTAAATGGATGGGGTTGTAGGCGCCCTTATCAAACACAAACAATAAATATAAATCAGGAAAGTACACGGTAAGCTGTCCAATATACAAGTACAGTTAGAAATAGAAATACAAATAGCTAGAGCTTCATTTAAGGAAGCTATTAAAAGAGTATTCAAGAGGTTGCTAGTAGAATTACAGTAAATCAACAATTCAAATCATTGTGAAGCCCTGTGTAGTCTGCAATCAATCAAACAAATGGGCTTCCACATGGATAAATTGTCATTTTTGTGGAAATTGGTGTCATGCCCCTTGTGCAGATATCCAAGAACTAGCTACAAGCAGCATTAAAACAGGGAAGTGTTTTTGGGTATGCCCAAATGAGATAAATCTGTGGACTAAAAATCACAAGGGTAATAAAAGAGGATAACACCAAAGCTGCTTTCATAGACAACCTGGAAGCTTTCTGCAACAGATGGGAACATAAAAAGTCTGGGCTGAATGGTACTGCCCTTGATACTGGCCATGTAGTCAGAAACTGCAAGGCTGGAGGTGATGCCCTGGTTGTCAGTAAATGTGGGGCTGATAGTGCTGTCCTGGGAGACAGTAATGGTGAAGCTGGAGGTGCTGTCCAGGAAGACAGTAATGGTGAAGCTAGAGGTGCTGTCCTGGGAGACAGTAATGGTGAAGCTGGAGGTGCTGTCCTTGGAGACAGAAATGGTGAAGCTGGGGGTGCTGTCTTGGGACACAGTAATGGTGAAGCTGGAGATTTTGTCCAGGTAGTCGGGAATTATACGCAGAATGGAATGCATATAAATGACCTCATAGGGGACAGGAGCCGTAGTGGGGAAACGAGTGTAGTCAAAGATAAGATAAAACCAATATTGCAAACTAGAAATACCACAAGAAATAGCAAACAAGAGGACTCCACTAGCAATAGTGAGGATATATTACCAAAAGCAACTGGTGGGAGCTCCATTGTTGGTGCAAGGGAGGATAGGAATAAGACAGGTAAACATGCACCAACAGGGAATACAGTCACAGAAACCCAAGGCAAATGGAAATCAAGCCTGTGCACAGACATGGGAAATCTGGAAAAACAGAAGGAACATGCAACTATGACCACCCTAGAAAATGTCATGCCCACATGACAACAGAAAAATGCAAACTCCCTTCCTGTAAGCTTTTTCCCCCCTGAAATGTGTACCTCTTCAGTACAGGAAAAACTGTGCTATAACTTAAATTGCCAGGCACACCATCTAAAGGGGACAAAAACATACAAAACATCCAGGCCATTGGAAAACCTGGATAGCCACAGCCACTCAAGAGGGAGAGGTTTTTTAGTGACAGGAAGGAAAAAAAACTGGCAGGAAATGGCAGAAATTGTACTCCAAATCCAGTCATTCCTGGAGTGGAACCACAGTCGATGGCCTCCACTCCAAAAAAAAAAAGATACAGATACTAATGCCGGAAAAAAAATCCCCCCCCCAGTACCAACAATACCACCAGTCCGATGACATTCTTCTTTGCAAATATACAGGGTCTAAAGCCAGCAACAAACAACGAAATACCTTTCATCCATGGACTGCTTGCAGAGGCAAAGGCAATGTTCGCGGCTTTCACTCAGACCCACATAAATGATCACTTGGATAACGAAATATGTATCCCAGGTTACAACCTATACAGATGTGACAGAGTGAACAGGCAAAAGGTGAGGGTTGGCCTGTACATTGCAGAGTCACTTGTTTGCACAGAACTGCTTAATGCCTCAAATGATGTAGTGGAAGTTTTAGCAGTAAAGATCGAGAACCAAAACCTAGTCATTGTGGTAGTCTACAAGCCTCCGGATGCAACATCCCAGCAATTCCAGGAACAGCTGTTAAAAATTGACCACTGTCTGGAAAATCTGCAAGCTCCTGCACCCAACATCTTGCTCCTGGGGGATTTCAACTTAAGGCACCTAAAATGGAGGAATATAGCAAATAATATTGCTGCAGAAATAACACCAGGAGGCAGCTCTGATGAAAACTCACTCAAACGAGCTTTTAAATCTCTGCACAAAATTCAATTTAAACCAGCAAATAATAGAGCCTACTACACTGGAGAATACACTAGACCTCATCTTCACTAACAATGATGATCTGATAAGAAATGTCACCATATCAAAAACAATATACTCAGACCACAACATAATTGAGGTTCAGACATGTATGCGCAGAGCCCCAGATGGACATAATGAAATTAGTCACAAGGGAGCATTCACCAAATTCAATTTCAATAACAAAAACATAAAGTGGGACCAAGTAAATTAAGTCCTAACCGATATAAGCTGGGAAGCTATACTACACTCACGCAAGCTTTTAAATCTCTGCACAAAATTCAATTTAAACCAGCAAATAATAGAGCCTACTAGACAGGAGAATACACTAGACCTCATCTTCACTAACAATGATGATCTGATAAGAAATGTCACCATATCAAAAACAATATACTCAGATCACAACATAATTGAGGTTCAGACATGTATGCGTGGAGCCCCAGACCGACAAAATGAGACTAGTCACGAGGGAGCATTCACCAAATTCAACTTCAATAACAAAAACATAAAGTGGGACCAAGTAAACCAAGTCCTAACCGAAATAAGCTGGGAAGATACACTAAGCAACACAGACCCCAACTTATGCCTAGAACAGATTAACTCGGTGGCACTCGATGTATGCACAAGGCTTATTCCTCTAAGAAAAAGGAGGAGTAGATGTAAAATAGAAAGAGACAGGCGCTCCCTTTACAGGCGACGGAAAAGAATAACAGAGCGGCTAAAAGAGGTCAATATATCTGAAATGCATAGGGAGACACTGGTCAGAGAAATAGTAAGCATCGAACTTAAGCTAAAAGAATCCTTTAGGAGTCAGGAATCGCGGGAAGAACTAAAAGCCATAAATGAAATCGAAAGAACCCCAAAGTATTTCTTCTCGTATGCCAAATCAAAATCGAGAACAACGTCCAGTATTGGGCCCCTACTTAAACAAGATGGGTCCTACACAGATGACAGCAAGGAAATGAGTGAGCTACTCAAGTCCCAATATGACTCAGTTTTTAGCAAGCCGCTAACCAGACTGAGAGTCGAAGATCAAAATGAATTTTTTATTAGAGAGCTACAAAATTTGATTAACACAAGCCTATCCGATGTTATCCTGACGACAAATGACTTCGAACAGGCGATAAATGACATGCCCATGCACTCTGCCCCAGGGCCAGACTCATGGAACTCTGTGTTCATCAAGAACTGCAAGAAGCCCCTATCACGAGCCTTTTCCATCCTATGAGAGGGAGCATGGACACGGGGGTCGTCCCTCAGTTACTAAAACCAACAGACATAGCCCCACTCCACAAAGGGGGCAGTAAAGCAATAGCAAAGAACTACAGACCAATAGCACTAACATCCCATATCATAAAAATCATTGAAAGGGTCCTAAGAAGCAAGATCACCACCATCTAGAAACCCATCAGTTACACAACCCAGGGCAACATGGGTTTAGAACAGGTCGCTCCTGTCTGTCTCAACTATTGGATCACTACGACAAGATCCTAAATGCACTAGAAGACAAAAAGAATGCAGATGTAATATATACAGACTTTGCAAAAGCCTTCGACAAGTGTGACCATGGTGTAATAGCGCACAAAATGCGTGCTAAAGGAATAACAGGAAAAGTCGGTCGATGGATCTATAATTTCCTCACTAACAGAACACAGAGAGTAGTCATCAACAGAGTAAAGTCCGAGGCAGCTACGGTGAAAAGCTCTGTTCCACAAGGCACAGTACTAGCTCCCATCTTGTTCCTCATCCTCATATCCGACATAGACAAGGATGTCAGCCACAGCACCGTGTCTTCCTTTGCAGATGACACCCGAATCTGCATTACAGTGTCTTCCATTGCAGACACTGCAAGGCTCCAGGGGACATCAACCAAATCTTTCAGTGGGCTGCGGAAAACAATATGAAGTTCAACGATGAGAAATTTCAATTACTCAGATATGGTAAACATGAGGAAATTAAATCTTCATCAGAGTACAAAACAAATTCTGGCCACAAAATAGAGCGAAACACCAACGTCAAAGACCTGGGAGTGATTATGTCGGAGGATCTCACCTTCAAGGACCATAACATTGTATCAATCGCATCTGCTAGAAAAATGACAGGATGGATAATGAGAACCTTCAAAACTAGGGAGGCTAAGCCCATGATGACACTCTTCAGGTCACTTGTTCTATCTAGGCTGGAATATTGCTGCACTCTAACAGCACCTTTCAAGGCAGGTGAAATTTCTGACCTAGAAAATGTACATAGAACCTTCCGGTGCGCATAACGGAGATAAAACACCTCAATTACTGGGAGTGCTTGAGGTTCCTGAACCTGTATTTCCTGGAATGCAGGTGGGAGAGATACATGATTATATACACCTGGAAAATCCTAGAGGGATTAGTACCGAACTTGCACACGAAAATCACTCACTACGAAAGCAAAAGACTTGGCAGACGATGCAACATCCCCCCAATGAAAAGCAGGGGTGTCACTAGCACGTTAAGAGATCATACAATAAGTGTCAGGGGCCCGAGACTGTTCAACTGCTTCCCAGCATACATAAGGGGGATTACCAACAGACCTCTGGCAGTCTTCAAGCTGGCACTGGACAAGCACCTAAAGTCGGTTCCTGATCAGCCGGGCTGTGGCTCGTACGTTGGTTTGTGTGCAGCCAGCAGTAACAACCTGGTTGATCAGGCTCTGATCCACCAGGAGGCCTGGTCACAGACCGGGCCGTGGGGGCGTTGACCCCCAGAACTCTCTCCAGGTAAACTCCAGGTAATCTTACTTCTGTATACCTGAAAGAACCCTTTTGGGTTAGTCTTTGAATCCCTTGCAACCTTAGCCTCATAATCTCTTTTTGGTTTTCTAATTCCTTTCTTTATTTCTCTCTTTAATTGAATATTTTGATTTCTTAACTGCCAATCCCCTCTTTTGATACGCCATGGTAGAAAAAGTGTTATGCTTAGATTCCACTCACATGACAGGAAAAAAGACTTAATTATTGCATCTATTAAAGTAAAGAAAGAGGTATACATAAACGAGTGTCTTACCAAAAAACGTCAGAATCTCCTGTATAGAGTCAGAAAACTTAAGCGAGAGAATAATGACACAATACACCAATGCTTCACACGGGATGGGAAAATTCTAGTTAGGAAAACAAATGTAGGTCAACTGTACACAATCACGAACGAGAATGATCTATCACGATTTCTCAGGGATACTAATCTTACAGAGAATAACTAAACAATGTCCAACCTAAAAGCCTACGTTGTGTAGTGTATGTTTTGCTCCATTATTGTTCAAATTTCATTGTACAATCTCTTAGTAATTAAATAATCAACTACCTCATTTTGTGATTTTACTAGTAAGCATAAGTCACCTTTTGTGATTTTCTTATTTACTATTGTTCGCTTAAACATTAGCTGAATTGATACTTTCTCTGTCCATATTACTACCTCATTTTTTTTTAAATACTATCAATTGATATTACTTACTAAAATTAATAAATATCATTTTTACTAAAATTTCAATTTACTCTTAACATTTTTGACATTTAATAACCATTACTTGTCTAATTACCTTTACCTGTTTTAATACCACATTTACTATCCTAGATTACTCTTAATTACCTTGTACTGCCATATAACCTCAAGTATAACTACCAGTGCAATATTGAATGAAATAAACATTACTTTTTCACTTTTTTGTAATCATTATTACTTACTAAAATTTTATTAAACACCATATTTACTACCAGTCAATTTTACTTTTGTACATTAAACATTATTTTATACTTCCCATAACATTTTGTAGCCAAATTTTCAAATTTTTATATTCAACCCCAACCTTTATATTATCCCTTGTACCTGTGTACCTGTCTACCCTCTTACTATCATATTATAACCAAGACATTACCATTGTTATTTTTTTACTATTATTCTTTTGGTACTTTAATTGTGAATTTTATTTTGTCAATTTAAATCTAGTTATAATCTTGATCTTGTCAACAACCTATACCAGACTCTAGTGCAATTGCAAGTACCATTTCAAATTGTATTTTTATATTATAAGTTTATATTATAATTCCTACCATCTGTCCATTTAACTTTGCTTACCATTACTTAATTTTAGTCCCTTATATATTTTCTCCTTTATTTTAGCTTTATATAACTATCCTAGTTTATATATTCACAATTGTTAAAATAATCAAGGTGGCTCTGGTGGCCTGGTGGTTAACGCTCTCGCTTCACACGGTGAGGGCCTGGGTTCGATTCCCAGCCAGAGTAGAAACATTGGACGTGTTTCTTTCCACCTGTTGTCTATGTTCCCCATCAGTAAAATGGGTACTTGGGTGTTAGTCGACTGGTGTGGGTCGCATCCTGGGACACTGACCTAAGGAGGCCTGGTCACAGACCGGGCCGCGGGGGCGTTGACCCCCGGAACTCTCTCCAGATAAACTCCAGATAATTCTTAGGTGCTAAAGTAGAATAAGTTCACAATTTTGCCATTATATTCCAAAGCTCATTTATTTGATTACCACTTTATTGTTCACCACAACCTATATTAGTCCCTTTTATATTATAATTTTATACAATAATTCTAACTTTAAAAAATTACCTTTATAGTACTACCTACTATCATATTCCCAAGCTCCACTATTTGATCATCACTTTATTTGTATTAGTCCCTTAGCTCATTATTTTACATTTGTTAAATAATCCAGGTGCTATTTTTTAGCTTAAGACTATTTACTTTGTTTTATACTTAATTCAAACTATAGATTCACTACAAATCTTATGATTACAAGCATTGATCCTGATACCAACCTCTTATTTAATGACTTAAATGAATCAAACAGTTACTGTAATTACTACACTGCAGAACAATCAAAGGCACTTCTCAGTGCCAACAACAACATAACTATCTTTAACTACAATATCAGATCTTTAAGCAAGCATTACGATGACCTCATAGCATTACTAAATTCCTTACATGCCAATATGTCCATCATTACACTAACTGAAACCTGGCTAAAGCCTGATAGTACAGATGTCTATGCCATTCCTGGTTACACAGCCATACACAACTGTAGGCCAGACCAACAAGGGGGTGGCACAGCCATATACTACTCAGACCAACTAGAATGTATCACTAATACTTGCACAAGGGATGAACATGGGGAATATATAATAGCTAAATTCAAATCCAAGTACCTACAAAAACCTCTCACATTGATAAACATCCACAGAGTTCCACAGTCAAACATTAGCCAATTTAGTCAAAATCTAGGAAGTATGATAACTGATGCACGCATGAACAAAGATCACTTACTACTCTCAGGTGACTTCAATATAAATCTCCTGCAAGACCAGGACCCACACGTTACTGAATTCACAAACACAATGAGTAACTGTATGTTACTACCAACAGTAACAAAACCTACAAGAGTTACAGAGACTAGTATTTCCCTACTTGACCACATCTGGACCAACACCATATCCCCTTTAAAATCAGGCATAATTACAGATAATACCACAGACCACTACCCTACTTTCCTCATAACAACTCTTGGTAAACTACCCCAAGACACTACTAAAGTCACCTTCAGACTTCACAATGAGGCAGCCATTAATAACTTCACAACAGCAATAGCAAACATTGATTGGCACACTGAGCTAGAAACCTATACAGATATTGACGAATGTATTAATAATTTTCTAAAAAAAAACCCAATACCTCTATAACAAGCACTGCCCTAAAAAAACTAAACAGATGACAGCAAAGAGACTGAACAGTCCCTGGCTAACACCAGCATTCTCAAATCCATAAATACAAAACACCAATATGAAAAACAGTACAGAATGGGTCACATAACCAGAGACCAAACAAAACGTTACTCGTCAATCCTAACCAGCCTGATAAGAAGGGCAAAAAAATTGTATTATGAGAACAGATTATCCAACTTACGAGGTGATATAAAAAAGACCTGGAAAACCCTATCAGAAATTCTGGGAACAAAAAAGATATCACGAAATAGCGAAATAAAATTAGCAAAATCAGATGAACCCCAACTCCCACCAACAGAAACAGCAAACAGACTCAATGATTTCTTCTCCACTATAGGACAAAACCTTGCCAATAAAATCCCAAGCTCAGATACCCCACCAAATGACTACCTCACTGGCAACTACCCGAACACACTGTTCCTAGCTCCGACTAACCCATACGAAGTCTCCCTTATTATCAACGCACTAAAAAACAAGGCAGGAGATTTAAATACCTTACCACCCTTTATATACAAAAAAGTGTCACAAGTGCTATCACCAATCATTGCAACACTCTTTAACAAATCCATTGAATCCTCCACCTTCCCTACAGTACTCAAAATAGCAAGGGTCACCCCGATCCACAAAGGAGGAGACCAAACAGAGTTGAATAACTACAGGCCAATATCCAACTTACACCCTCTCTCAAAAATCTTTGAAAAATTAATTCATAAACGAATCTACTCCTACCTTATCTCCCAAAACATACTCAACCCCTGCCAATTTGGATTCAGGCCTAATAAAAATACTAATGATGCTATTATACACATGCTAGAACATATATACACTGCAATAGAGAAAAAAGAAGTCCCACTGGGGATCTTCATTGACTTACGTAAAGCTTTTGATACAGTTGACCATGACTTGCTCCACGTAAAATTGTCACACTATGGTATAAGAGGGCACTCCCTCAACTACCTCAAGTCATACCTCAGCAACAGAAGCCAATATGTGTACGCAAATGGGGCAAACTCTTCTGCGCAACCAATTACAGTTGGTGTCCCACAGGGAAGTGTCCTTGGCCCTCTTCTCTTTCTCCTATACATAAATGACCTTCCAAATGCTTCGCAATTACTCAAACCCACACTATTTGCAGATGACACTACATACGTCTTCTCTCACCCGAGCCCAGTCACGCTAGCCAATACTGTAAATACCGAATTACAGAAAATATCTACCTGGATGAGGACTAACAAACTTACACTAAACATTGACAAAACCTACTTCATTCAGTTTGGTAACAGAGCTACAGATGTCCCTCTTAACATAATGATAAACGGATCACCTATCACAAAACTAACAGAGGGAAAATTCTTAGGAATCCACCTTGATAATAGACTCAAATTTCATACACTTTTTTTTTTTTTATTATCACACCGGCCGATTCCCACCAAGGCAGGGTGGCCCGAAAAAGAAAAACTTTCACCATCATTCACTCCATCACTGTCTTGCCAGAAGGGTGCTTTACACTACAGTTTTTAAACTGCAACATTAACACCCCTCCTTCAGAGTGCAGGCACTGTACTTCCCATCTCCAGGACTCAAGTCCGGCCTGCCGGTTTCCCTGAATCCCTTCATAAATGTTACTTTGCTCACACTCCAACAGCACGTCAAGTATTAAAAACCATTTGTCTCCATTCACTCCTATCAAACACGCTCACGCATGCCTGCTGGAAGTCCAAGCCCCTCGCACACAAAACCTCCTTTACCCCCTCCCTCCAACCCTTCCTAGGCCGACCCCTACCCCGCCTTCCTTCCACTACAGACTG
>NC_069457.1:34528346-34559934 GCF_026875155.1 Cherax quadricarinatus | reverse complement strand
CCCCCAAATTTGCTCGCGGTTACAGTCCCTTTCCCACTGAACACTTTTGTGGGCTGTGGGCCCCTGTTGCCTCAAAGGTACATCCTTACCTTACCCAAGTAAAATATTAGACAATAGCAAGCATCTTCCACTGCCGTATTGATATCATCCCCTTCTTGAAATTCGCCAGTGGTAGAATAGAAGTACCCCCCATGAACTTCCGAAAAACCTTGACATACCATCGGGCCCCACACATTAGCTTTCATTGGGGAGCCATAACGTCCCTAAAATTTTTGGGCGGGAGAATTCTCGGGGCTTTTGTTTAAAAGACCTTTAAACCCAGCGAATTGACATATTTATGCGGGGTACAGTGGGGCCCGCCATTTTGGGGTGCTAATGCTATTTTTTCCTCACCAGGTGGCTTGCAAGAGAACCTGAAAAAGGTCCTCTCCCCCCGCAGGTCGAGGACGAAATTAACCCCAAAGGGCTGATGCAGATAGAACTATCCCTTCGGTTTGGTAATGCCTGTGCACCTACTGAGACTGTAGAAAGGTTTGGGTAATATGCCAAATGTTTCAGTTTTTTTTGAAAACATTTACGTAATGACATCCACATGGGGCAAACCCATATCCAAACTTTTACATCAGTTTTGCGTAGGTTACGCTCACAGGGCCCACTGCCAACCGAAGAAATGTTTTTGGGTATAAAAAAATTAGTATCTTGGACTGATATTTTTAAATAACTCTTGCAGCCCCCCCAGAAAGATCAAAGCTTTATTAAAATTTTAAATCCCCAAAACCAAAAGTCATGGTGCTTTCTTGGTTCTGTAAATTTTTACACGGTTTACCCGAATTTGCTGATCTTACAGGCATCTTATCGGACTTCCAAAAAAGTCGGAAAAGGAACCTCTTGAATTTTCCGACGTGCTGGGGAAAATTTTAAAGAGAAAATTTAAAAATTTTCTTTTCGAAAGACCCTAATTAAAGATTAAATATTAATAAAACTTTTGTTTGAGAACTGATCTTCCAATACGGGCTTAGGTGCGGGTTATACAATACCATGATGGTACTCCTTTTCCCTGTATTTCCAAAGGGGGAAACCCCTTTCCCCGCAGAAAAAAAAATACTCCACAATAGAAAAGGGAATTTTTACCCCTTGTGTGGGGTATCTCCAAATTTAAAATTTTTTTGGGGGGAAAAGAATTCTTTTTAGAAATGCCACAAAATTTGATTACTAGAAACTTTAAGGGAACCAACAGTCCCCCTCTTGAGGGGACATTGGCCTCCAGGTTTAAGTTCCATATTGTGATATAAAGGGTTTCATCCAATTTTTCTCTGACGGGTTAAATCGTGACAGTCAGTAAAGATTTGTTCCTTACGGGGATTTCCACATTTAAAAATTTTTTCCTCCCCTATTCTTATACTCCTTGATTTTAAGTTTTGGGTGGGGGGATGTGAGGGAAAAATTCAATAGAAAGGAGTGGGAAGGGTATTTAAAAATTTTTATTAATATATATATTTAAAATTTTATATATATAAAAATATATATAATAAAATTTTAACATAATTTCATTCCCGGGGCTATCTTTAAAGGGGGTAGTCTAGCTCCCGATATTCCCCCCTTTTCTCCCCCCAAACCCCCTAAATTATTTTGTCTGCGGTATATTAAAGGGTAGGAAAGTAAACTCCCGTTTTTCCCCCCTTTTCTCCCCCCTGAAAGGATAGTTTGATCCCGGCGTTGTTAAGGAGGTTTGTCTGCTCCCCTATCCTTCCCCCCCCTCTTCCCCCCCCCCGGGAAAGGGGACGTGTGGGGGTTGGAAAAAAAGAAATCACTAGATCAAGCTCCCAACTTACTTAAGTCCCTGTCTTTTTTAGTGGGTTTATTGGTTGAAAACTTCACTTTATCAAAAATAAACTTTGTTTTTCACCCTTTCTCTTGTTTACTGTTGTATTAAACACCCCAAACCTTTAATATCATATCCATGGAGGTGATTATTTTTAAACATTGGGGAAAACCGTCACCCCGGGTCAGAGTGGGTCACCTGGCAATCAACGAGCGAAATGATGGAGAAGGACTAACGTCCAGAACTTCGCCAATTGACTCACTACCTTGCACCGTATGAAATTGCAGGACGTAACCCACGCATTGCAGCGGTAAAGAACCTGTTTCCTGTTTCGGGGTATTATACTCACTGGTATTTCGGAAGAACTAGCCTGGGATTGTCACCAACACCGCGAACCCCCCCCCCCCAAACAGCAAAGGGGTACGATTTTAACAAGCAGGGCCCAACACCAACACCCAATTAAATTAGCGTTGAAATTCGTTTCATTATATTTTTCATTTTTCATTTTCTTTAATGTAGGGTTAATATTTCATATTTAATGTTTTTACATTTATATTTTCTGTAAATAAAAATGTTTTGTTTGCTGTTATTATTTCTTTTTCTATTCACTAATTTTTTCCCCCGGGGGGAGCCGCCCGGGTAATCTGCTGAAGTTGTTTCGGGCTGAGTAAGCCTTCACAGTCAAGCACTTCAAGAAATTAGAGAAAATGCAAAAGGTTTTTAACAAGACTATCCCAAGGGACGGGGATTGTCCTCGAAGAAAGGGTTTAGGGAAATCTGCCTGATGACACTGGAGAACAGGAGGGTCGGGAAGACTGATAACACATATAAAATACTGGGGAAATGAAAAAGGTGGGCAAAAAACGGGGTGTTCCAGAGAAGGGACACAGACACAAAAGGTTTCAATTGAAAGTTAAAGACTCAGATGAATCAAAGGGATGTTAGGAAGTATTTCTTCAGTCATAGAGTAGTCAGGCCGTGGAATAGCCTAGAAAGTGACGTAGTGGTGGCGGGAACCATACATAGTTTTAAGGCGAGGTATGATAGAGCTAATGGGGCAGGGAGAGAGAGGACATAGTAGCGATCAGCGAACAGGTGGGGCCAGGAGCTGTGACTCGACCCCTGCAACCACAAATAGGTGAGCACACACACACACACACACACACACACACACACACACACACACACACACACACACACACACACACACACACACACACAACAGGTCCGAAGACAATGAAGGTTTGCTATATGCAGAGATTCTAACAGACAACTGCAGTAGCAAGGAACAGCTGCTCAGGAAAGACAGTTCACTGAGAATAGAAGTTTCAGATATGACAGGGACTGAAGGCAAGAACATGTCAATGGAAGGAAATAAAATGCCTCAGACGAAGCAGATGGAGACTCAGTGGGAGGAGGAAAGGGCGAGGTCAGTTTTTGAGTACGGGCTCCAAGAACCCAAAGGGGGGCCCAACTTTGAAGAAAAAAAAACAGGAGGAGAAAAAAAATGATTGAAGGCATCATGAAAAAAATTTAGGGGAGGGCAATATGAACCCCAGGTGACAAATTTTCAGAGAATTGGGGGGTTTTTGCGAGTGGAAGGATACGGCCTGTCAGAGTAACTTTCAAGGAAGAATCAGTTCGAACCAGGATTCTGCAAGAGAAAGCAAGAACTGGGGGGACAAAGAGGGTCCCAGAGAGTTTACCTCGACCGCGACGAACACAAGAAGAAAGGACTACACTGAAAGAGAGGGTACAGAGATGCAAGGAGGAACGAGAAGCAATGAAAATGAGCAGGACCCAGACACAGGAGGAAGGGCAAACACACCCCACAGAATCCCCCACCAAAAGACTCCACCCGCGACATTCCCAACGCAACTGAGCAACCTATACTACAACCCACTCACTTTTTTCCTCTGCCACCAACCCCCATATCCCCAAACCTCACTCCAACAGCTGTCCCTTATGGGCATCTGACCCCACCCCCATCAACACAAACCCCACCTACACCACAGCCCCATATAGGCCCCCACCAAGGCTCTCGCTCCCCCAACCCCAATATTCTTGCATGACCCCCAATGATAGAAAAGAAACAAAAGGTTTGGTACACAAACGCGGATGGAATAACGAATAAACATGAGGAGTGGAATGAAAGAATCAGGAAAAAATCCCAGACATCATAGCAGTCACAGAAACAAAACTCACTGAGACAATAACAGACACAATTTTCCCCAACAGGATATCAGATCCTGGGGAAAGATAGAAGGAGTAGAGGGGGAGGAGGGGTTGAAACTGCTCATAAAACCACCAATGGGGATTTGAGGAAATGGAAGGCATGGACATGATTGGAGAAAGAGACTACATTGTGGGTTTACAATTCAGTCCGGAGAACATAAAGTAGTCATTGGAGTGATGTATAACCCACCACAAAAACTGCGGAGGCCAAGAGAGGAGTACGAAGAAAACAACAGGGTGATGGTGGACCACATGGCTGAGGTGGCAAGAAGAGCTCACTCGAGCAGAGCAAAGTTACTGGTAAGGGGCGATTTCAACCACAGGGAGATCGACGGGGAAAAACCCTGGAGCCACATGGGGGGCCCGAAACATGGAGAGCCAAAGATGATGGATGTGGTACTTGAAAACCTCATGCATCAACATGTCAGGGACACAACCGAGAGAGAGGGGAGGATGAGCCAGCAAGACTGGATCTTGTTTCACCCTGAGCAGTTCAGACATTGAGGACATCACTTATGAGAGGCCCCTTGGAGCTAGCGATCATGTGGTTCTGAGTTTTGACTATATAGGTAGAGTTACAAGTGGGAAGGTAACAGGAACTGAAGGGGACAGGCCAAACTATAAAAAGGGGGGACTACACGGGTTTATGAGAAACTTCCTGCAGGAGGTTCAGTGGGACAGAGAAATGGTAGGAAAATCAGTAAACGAGATGATGGAATATGTGGCAACAAAGTGCAAGGAGGCAGAGGAAAGTTTTGTTCCCAAGGGAAACAGAAATAATAGGAAGACCAAACGAGTCCTTGGTTTACCCAAAGGTGTAGGGAGGCAAAAACTAAGTGCAACAGAGAATGGAAAAGGTGCAGGAGGCATAGGACCCAGGAAAACAAGGAGATTAGTAGAAGAGCCAGAAACGAGTATGCGCAGATAAGGAGGGAGGCCCAGCGACAGTATGAAAAACGACATAGCATCGAAAGTCAAATCTGACCCGAAACTGCTGTATAGCCACATTAGGAGGAAGACAACAGTCAAGGACCAGGTGATAAGGCTGAGAAAAGAAGGTGGAGAAAATCACAAGAAACGATCAAGAGGTATGGAGGAGCTCAACACGAGATTTAAGGAAGTATTTACAGTAGAGACAGGAAGGACTCTGGGGGGACAGACCAGATGGGGACACCAGCAAGGAAAACACCAACAAGTGTTGGACACATACATACAGATGAGGAGGAGGTGAAGAAATGCTAAGGGACATCGATACCTCAAAGGCAATGGGACCGGACAACATCTCTCCGTGGGTACTTAGAGGGGAGCAGATATGTTTGTGCGTGCCACTACCACAATCTTCAAACATCCCTGGAAACTGGGCAACTACCTGAGGTATGGAAGACGGCAAAGTAGTCCCATTTTCTAAAAAGGAGACAGAAAAGAGGCACTAAACTATAGACCTGTGTCATTGACGTGTATAGTATGCAAAATTATGGGGAAAATTATCAGGAGGAGAGTGGTGGAGCACCTGGAACGGAACAGGAGTATAAATGCCAACCACACGGATTCACGGAAGGCAAATCCTGTGTCACAAACCTTCTGGAGTTTTATGATAAAATAACAGAAGTAAGACAAGAGAGGGGAGGGGTGGGTTGATTGCCATCTTCTTGGACTGCAAGAAGGCCTTTGACCACAGTTCCTCACAAGAGATTAGTGCAGAAGCTAGAGCATCAGGCGCATATAACAGGAAGGGCACTGCAATGGATCAGAGAATACCTGACAGGGAGGCAACAACGAGTCATGGTACGTAATGATGTATCACAGTGGGCACCTGTGACGAGCGGGGTCCCACAGGGGTCGGTCCTAGGACCAGTGCTATTTTTGGTATATGTGAACGACATGACGGAAGGGTTAGACTCCCGAAGTGTCCCTGTTTGCAGATGATGTGAAGTTAATGAGGAGAATTAAATCTGATGAGGACCAGGCAGGACTTCAAAGAGACCTGGACAGACTGGACACCTGGTCCAGCAAATGGCTTCTCGAATTTAATCCTGCCAAATGCAAAGTCATGAAGATAGGGGAAGGGCACAGAAGACCACAGACAGAGTATAGGCTAGGTGGCCAAAAACTGCAAACCTCACTCAAGGAGAAAGATCTTGGGGGTGAGTATAACACCGAGCATGTCTCCCCGGGAAACACACATCAATCAATAACTGCTGCAGCATATGGGCGCCTGGCAAACTGAGAACAGCATTTTCCCATACCTTAGTAAGGAATCATTCAAAACACTGTACACCGTGTTATGTCAGGCCCATACTTGAGTATGCGCACCTGTTTGGAACCCGCACTTGATAAAGCACGTCAAGAAACTAGAGAAAGTACAAAGGTTTGCGACAAGGTTAGTTCCAGAGCTAAGGGGAAAGTCCCATGAAGAAAGATTAAGGGAAATCGGCCTGACGAACACTGGAGGACAGGAGGGTCAGGGGAGACATGATAACGACATATAAAATACTGCGTGGAATAGACAAGGTGGACAAAGACAGGATGTTCCAGGGAGGGGACACAGAAAAAAAGAGGGCCCCAATTGGAAGTTGAAGACACAAATGAGTCAAAGAGATAGTAGGAAGTCATAGAGTTGTAAGGCAGTGGAATAGCCTAGAAAATGACGTAGTGGAGGCAGGAAACCCTACACAGTTTTAAAACGAGGTTTGATAAAGCTCATTTGGAGCGGGGAGGGAGAGGGCCTAGTAGCAACCGGTGAAGAGGCGGGGCCAGGAGCTAGGACTCGACCCCTGCAACCACAAATAGGTGAGTACACACACACACATGGTAATGCTTTATTTACAGCTAGCAAAGTCAGGGTATTTCTCCAGAATGGTCTGTAATATACCACTGTGGATAAAATATTTTGCCATTTTTTGAACATTTCGAGTGAGTTGTTTCTAAATTCCCTTTAAATTTTATCACAGTCCAGTACATAATGACGCAAGGTGTGACAATAGTCCATTGGCAACGTTACATTTCGTTTGGTCTACATTTGGTGGTGGGGATTTAACCTGCCATAGATACTTGTAACCCGCCGGAGCCGGGCAAATAGTGACATCCAAGAGTCTGCTTATCTTGTTGGATGCACCATAGACATGTGGCTCCTCCTGCATGATAGAATGATGATAGATGCACTGACTTGTGTCAATCTCCCTAAGTCTTAAGTCAATAAAGTTCATTTGAAGTTCTTTTCTTATTATTGTCCTCAAACTGCTAACTGACAACCCAAGATTGTAATCTACTCCCTCTTTGAAAGCATACAGCTTGGGCCAATTTATCAGTTTTTCATGCATCTGAAGACCAATGTGAGATGGAATCCAGAGCATGTGCACTCTGACTCCACTGTCCACAATCTTACCATACCTATGTCTGGCTTCTGACAAAAGCATGCCACAATTTATATTTAATGAGTTGAGAGCATTTATGGATGACAGAGAATCAGTTACAATTAAAGTGTCAATCTTAGATACATGGATGCATTTGAGTGCAAGGAGTATGGCAAACAGTTCTGTTTGAAGGGAAGAGGCCCAGTTATTGATGCGTGCTCCAATTTCTTTATGAGAGCCATCACTCTGTGTGACAACAGCAGAACTACCAGCTGCACCAGTGGACTGGTGAACAGAACCATCAACGTAAAAAATTTGTGAAAGTGTTCTGTGTGACTTAAGTTATCAATACAGCTTAAGGCATCATGTTTGGCTTCAAGACGAAGCTTTGGTTGTGATTTAAGAAGAGTTTTGGGGGGAAATCACTTACTACTGTGCAATCTACATCTACAGGGCCTTAAACTCTAATATCAACCTTGACCTAAAACGCTTTCTTGATAGTTGTGACAGAACCCACAGGCATAACACCAGACACAAACATCTCTACGACATTCCCCGTGTCCGACTAAACCTTTACAAAAATTCAATGTATGTCAAAGGCCTTAAAACCTGGAATACCCTACCTGAGAACTCTAGAACTACAGACACATTTATCACCTTCAAAACTACCATTAGAAAACATCTTATCTCCCTGATACACCCAGTCAACTAACTACACGAATACCACCTGGTGGTTCACAATTACACTCACTCACTCATTTGACCATAAACAGAAATATTAATCTCAATCATAAAATAATGAATCCTGTGATACTCCAATACTGAAACTATGTACTGTGCCAAAACAAAAGCATTCACATTGCTAAACTCACAAACTAGTATTTAGTCACTTAGCCATAATACCAACTTACCTCATAATTTGTAATATTTTACAATTAAGAATAAAACTAAGTCTGCCCGAAATGCCTAGCCATGCTAAGCATTCTAGTGGTACACTCTGTAATCACAATTTTACTACTTGTAAACCACACAATAACCAAATTTCTGTAAACTCAGCATTGTAATCCTTATAGAGAATAAACTTTGAATTTGAATTGAATTTGAATAAAACACCTCAATTACTGGGAGCGCTTGAGGTTCCTGAACCTGTATTCCCTGGAATGCAGGCGGGAGAGATACATGATTATATACACCTGGAAAATCCTAGAGGGACTAGTACCGAACTTGCACACGAAAATCACTCACTACGAAAGCAAAAGACTTGGCAGACGATGCAACATCCCCCCAATGAAAAGCAGGGGTGTCACTAGCACGTTAAGAGACCATACAATAAGTGTCAGGGGCCCGAGACTGTTCAACTACCTCCCAGCAAACATAAGTGGGATTACCAACAGACCCCTGGCAGTCTTCAAGCACGCACTGGACAAGCACCTAAAGTCGGTTCCTGACCGGCCGGGCTGTGGCTCGTACGTTGGTTTGCGAGCCAGCAGTAGCAGCCTGGTTGATCAGGCTCTGATCCACCAGGAGGCCTGGTCACAGACCGGGCCGCGGGGGCGTTGACCCCCGGAACTCTCTCCAGGTAAACTCGAGGTCTCTTTGCTTATTACTCACAATGTATCTACAGCTATTCAAGTAAAGTCCGCCCATTGAGTGCTACCACATTTCCTGTGACAAAGGAAGCAGAAGCCACTTTCCATACTCTCAAACAGGACATTGAAAACTCAGTAGTTCAAGCCACTGATGAGTCCCTACCATTCGAATTGGAAATGGATGCATCTGATATTGCCATTGCTGCAGTCTTATCTCAGGCAGGACGACCAGTAGCCTTCTTTTCGAGAGCTTTTCAAGGATCAGAGAAGTGTTATGCTGCTGTAGAAAAGGAAGCCCAGGTCATCATAGAGGCAGTTCGCCACTGGAGGCATTATTTAACTGGTAGATTCGTCTGTAAAAACTTGCATTTGTGGTCACAGAGGTGCCTGTGCTAACTTTCCTATGGTGTAGAAATATACCTAGTTGGATGAATCTTATTGTGGCTAGCTGGTCTAGTGGCTAATGCGACGGGCTGGAGTTTTCAGACTCTATGACCGCGGGTTCAATCCCGGCCGGGGGTATGGTTTATTTGCAATCGTGTCATTACGATTTCTTGAGTCATGTTGACGGCAGTGAAGGGACTTGAGCTAGTCACGAGGGAGCATTCACCAAATTCAACTTCAATAACAAAAACATAAAGTGGGAACAAGTAAACCAAGTCCTAACCGATATAAGCTGGGAAGATATACTAAGCAACACAGACCCAAACCTATGCCTAGAACAGATTAACTCGGTGGCACTCGATGTATGCACAAGGCTTATTCCTCTAAGAAAAAGGAGGAGTAGATGTAAAATAGAAAGAGACAGGCGCTCCCTTTACAGGCGACGGAAAAGAATAACAGAGCGGCTAAAAGAGGTCAATATATCTGAAATGCGCAGGGAGACACTGGTCAGAGAAATAGCAAGCATCGAACTTAAGCTAAAAGAATCCTTTAGGAGTCAGGAATCGCGGGAAGAACTAAAAGCTATAAATGAAATCGAAAGAAACCAAAGTATTTCTTCTCCTATGCCAAATCAAAATCGAGAACAACGTCCAGTATTGGGCCCCTACTTAAACAAGATGGGTCCCTACACAGATGACAGCAAGGAAATGAGTGAGCTACTCAAGTCCCAATATGACTCAGTTTTTAGCAAGCCGCTAACCAGACTGAGAGTCGAAGATCAAAATGAATTTTTTATGAGACAGCCACAAAATTTGATTAACACAAGCCTATCCGATGTTATCCTGACGCCAAATGACTTCGAACAGGCGATAAATGACATGCCCATGCACTCTGCCCCAGGGCCAGACTCATGGAACTCTGTGTTCATCAAGAACTGCAAGAAGCCCCTATCACGAGCCTTTTCCATCCTATGGAGAGGGAGCATGGACACGGGGGTCGTCCCTCAGTTACTAAAAACAACAGACATAGCCCCACTCCACAAAGGGGGCAGTAAAGCAACAGCAAAGAACTACAGACCAATAGCACTAACATCCCATATCATAAAAATCTTTGAAAGGGTCCTAAGAAGCAAGATCACCACCCATCTAGAAACCCATCAGTTACACAACCCAGGGCAACATGGGTTTAGAACAGGTCGCTCCTGTCTGTCTCAACTACTGGATCACTACGACAAGGTCCTAAATGCACTAGAAGACAAAAAGAATGCAGATGTAATATATACAGACTTTGCAAAAGCCTTCGACAAGTGTGACCATGGCGTAATAGCGCACAAAATGCGCGCTAAAGGAATAACAGGAAAAGTCGGTCGATGGATCTATAATTTCCTCACTAACAGAACACAGAGAGTAGTCGTCAACAGAGTAAAGTCCGAGGCAGCTACGGTGAAAAGCTCTGTTATACAAGGCACAGTACTAGCTCCCATCTTGTTCCTCATCCTCATATCCAACATAGACAAGGATGTCAGCCACAGCACCGTGTCTTCCTTTGCAGATGACACCCGAATCTGCATGACAGTGTCTTCCATTGCAGACACTGCAAGGCTCCAGGCGGACATCAACCAAATCTTTCAGTGGGCTGCAGAAAACAATATGAAGTTCAACGATGAGAAATTTCAATTACTCAGATATGGTAAACATGAGGAAATTAAATCTTCATCAGAGTACAAAACAAATTCTGGCCACGAAATAGAGCGAAACACCAACGTCAAAGACCTGGGAGTGATTATGTCGGAGGATCTCACCTTCAAGGACCATAACATTGTATCAATCGCATCTGCTAGAAAAATGACAGGATGGATAATGAGAACCTTCAAAACTAGGGAGGCCAAGCCCATGAGGGACACTCTTCAGGTCACTTGTTCTATCTAGGCTGGAATATTGCTGCACTCTAACAGCACCTTTCAAGGCAGGTGAAATTGCCGACCTAGAAAATGTACAGAGAACTTTCACGGCCGCGCATAACGGAGATAAAACACCTCAAATTTCTGGGAGCACTTGAGGTTTCTAAACCTGTATTCCCTGGAACGCAGGAGGGAGAGATACATGATTATATACACCTGGAAAATCCTAGAGGGACTAGTACCGAACTTGCACACGAAAATCACTCACTACGAAAGCAAAAGACTTGGCAGACGATGCACCATCCCCCCAATGAAAAGCAGGGGTGTCACTAGCACGTTAAGAGACCATACAATAAGTGTCAGGGGCCCGAGACTGTTCAACTGCCTCCCAGCACACATAAGGGGGATTACCAACAGACCCCTGGCAGTCTTCAAGCTGGCACTGGACAAGCACCTAAAGTCAGTTCCTGATCAGCCGTGCTGTGGCTCGTACGTTGGTTTGCGTGCAGCCAGCAGCAACAGCCTGGTTGATCAGGCGCTGATCCACCAGGAGGCCTGGTCACAGACCGGGCCGCGGGGGCGTTGACCCCCGAAACTCTCTCCAGGTAAACTCTCTCCAGAGTTCGTCACGGCCACGCTAGCTGGAGATTCGTCTGTAAAAACTTGCATTTGTGGTCACAGAGGTGCCTGTGCTAACTTTCCTATGGTGTAGAAACATACCTAGTTGGATGAATCTTATTGTGGCTAGCTGGTCTAGTGGCTAACGCGACGTGGTAGACATTTCACCATAAGGACTGACCAATGATCCATGATGTATATGTTCGTCAAGAAGCACAAAAGTAGGATAAAGAATGACAAGATATTACGCTGGAGGATGGAACTATCGTGTTATGACTTTGATATTCTGTACCACTCTGGAGCAGCATGTCATGATTTGCAATCACTCTCAGCGCTCCACAAGGCTTTGTGTCACCCAGGAGTTATGCGCCTGTACAATTTTGTCAAATCAAAGAACATGCCCTACTCAGTGGAAGATGTGCGGCAAGTGATCAGAGCATGCAGAGTATGTGCAGAAGTGCAAGCCGAATTTTCATCAGCCAAAAGACTCGTCTCATAAAATGGGACCCAGCCTTTAAAAGAGACTGAATATAGATTTCAAAGGATCTCTCCCAAGCATAAATCAGAATAATATTTCCTTAACATAGTAAGATGAATATTCAAGGTTTCCCTTTGTTTTCCCCTCTGGCAAATATGACGCTTCAACTGTTATTAGTTGTCTTTCACAGTTGTTCTCTATTTTTGGTATACCAGCTTATATCCATACTGACAGGGGATCCTCGTTCATGAGTAACGAACTTCAGGAGCTTTTGGCTAGCAAAGGTATTGCCTGCAGCAGAACAACAAGCTACAACCCTCAAGGCAATGCTCAAGTGGAGCGGTTCAATGGTACTATAGGGAAGGCAGTTACAATGACATTGAAGTAGTGCAATCTACCTGTTCAACACTGGCAAACTGTCCTACCTGATGCTCTTCACTCTATTAGATCATTGCTGTGCACAGCTACTAATGCAACCCCTCATGAAAGACTCCTCAACTATTCACGTCATTTCTCTACAGGAGCCTCCGTGCTCCTGGACCAGTTCTCCTGAAGAGTCACCGTAGGATGAACAAGACGGATCCTTTAGTGGAAGAGGTAGAGCTCCTGCAGGCTAATCCATATTACGACCACATTCGCTACCATTATTATTTAATAAAAAAAGAAGCGCTAAGCCACAAGGGCTATACAGTGCTGCAGGGAAGGGAAGGAAGCGAGGGTATTGGATGGCAGAAGGGAGGAGGGATGATCAGTAGGTTACAGAAAACAGCGGGGCAGGGGATAGTACGGGGGTAGAGGGTAGCAAGAGATTGAAGTAGAAAGGGCTGAAGGTATCAGAATTTGTGAAGTAAGTCAGTTGTTGTCAAAAAGTCAATGAGAGAGTCTGGATGAAAGGTGGGTCCATCAGCGAGAAGGGAAGGTAAAGAGAGAGCAGCGGAGCGAAGACGACGACGGAGGTAAATTCTGCGTGCTCGTTGATAAAGTGGGCAGTCCAACAGAATGTGGCTGACTGATAATAGAGCTTGGCAATTCTCACAGAGAGGAGCAGGGCGCCTCTCCATGAGATATCCATGAGTAAGACGAGTATGGCCACTGTGAAGAAGGGAGAGAGTAGTCTCCCAACCTCGACACTGGTGATAAGAAGATGGCCAGTAACCTATACTCGGTTAAATAGATTGAAGTTTGTTGCCGAGCATAGTAGACCAACGTTGTTGCCAACAGGTGTGAAGGTGGGAAGATTTTGCAGCAAAATAGTCCGTAAATGAAATACCTCTATATGAAACTGGTAGGTCATGTACTGCTGACCGTGCAGCAGTGTCTGCCTGTTCATTGCCCTGTACGTCAACATGACCAGGGACCCAGCAAAAAACAATATCTTTATTATTGGTAAAGATGCGGCGTAGCCAAAGTTGGATACGGAGGACTAAGGGGTGAGGTGTATCAAATTTCTGTATTGTCTGTAAAGCACTAAGGGAGGCTGAGACAACCACAAATGATGGCACAGGCATAGATGCAATATGGATAAGTGCTGTAAGAATGGCATACAATTCAGCAGTAAAAATACTAGCCGAAGATAGTAAATGCCGTTGTACAATGCTGTCCGGAAACACTGCTGCGAATCCTACGCTGTCAGAAGACTTAGAGCCATCTGTGTACACAGCAATGGCATGAGAATGAGAGTGAAAGTGGTCAAGAAAAAGAGAGCGGGAAGCGACCATAGACAGTTGGGCTTTCGAGCAAGGGAGAGAGAAAGAACAGACTTGAACAGCTGGAACTTCCCAGTGGGGTAGGGAAAAGTGAGATGCTACATGTACATAGAAAGGTGGTAATTGAAGAGAAGACAAGAGCGAATGAAGGCGAAGAGAGAAGGGATGGAGTAAACAGGGGCGGCGAACAAATAAAGAATGTCTACTAATATCAGTGACCATTCTATAAATGGAAGGATTGCGGAGATCATGAGAGCGTACATAGTAGCAAAGGCAATGGGCATCACGGCGATCGGATAAGGATGGAACGTTTGCTTCTGCATAGAGGCTCTCGACAGGGGAAGAGCGAAAAGCACCAAGGCATAAACGTAATCCTTGGTGATGAATGGGGTTAAGGCTAGAGAGAGTAGCAGGAGATGCCCCTGAATAGATCTGGTCACCATAATCAAGTTTCGATAAAATAAGGGTGGAATGTAGGCGAAGGAGGGTTCGACGATCAGCTCCCCATGAAAGATGAGCAAGGGTTTTAAGAAGGTTCAGCCGGCTGTGACAAGTTGCCTTCAGAGAGGTAATGCGAGGTTTCCAGGATAACCTACGATCAAAGAGGAGGCCCAGAAACTTGACTGTATCACGTTCAGGGATACGGGAGCCATAGAGGTACAAAGGGTGATCGGAGATGACAGAGCGTCTAGTGAAAGTAATTTGTGGGGTTTTAGTGCTGGAAAATTTAAACCCACATGTGGTGGCCCAATTGGAAACACGGTCGACTGCATGCCCGGAGAGAAACTGTAATGAGGTGACAGTCAAACGTCTGCACAGGCAATACGAAGTCATCAACATAGAGTGATGACCAAATATTTTATGAAGACTAGAGGGCCAAATCATTAATACAAGGAGAAAAAGTGTTGTGCTCAGAACACATCCCTGGGGGACACCTTCAGCTTGGATAAAGTCCGGGAGAGCACATTATTAACCCAAACACGGAAACGCCTGTCATTAAAAAAGTTTTTAAGAAGGATGGTAGATGCCTCGAAGGCTTAAGGGGTGGGCTTGGGCTAAAATATTATACCTCCAAGTTGTGTCATATGCCTTCTCAAGGTCAAAAAATATGGCAAGAACTTAGTGGTTATTCGCAAAGGCATTACGAACATACGTATCCAAGTGTAGTAAAGGGGGCTATGGTAGAACGTTTCCTTACAAAGCCATTCTGACTAGTGGAGAGACTGTTGTGTGTCCCCCTAAATAAACCCCACTAAACGTCTATTTACTAGGCATTCCATCACTTTGCAAACTGCACTGGTAAGAGCGATGGGAAAGATAGTGGGAGGTTTCATGTCCCGTAGTGCCTGGTTAGCGAAAAAGGGGGAACAATGGCGGATTTTCCAAAAGCTGTGCAAGAACTCCTTGTGACCAAATAAGATTGTAAAGGCGTAATAGGACTGCAAGGGCTGTGTGATGTAAATGTTTTTAGCATACGAATATGAATGCGTCGGCCCAACTGCCGATGATCGGCAAGCTGAGAGTGTTGCCTCCAGTTCTTTGAAGTGTAAAAGGCACATTATACTGTTCTTCTCTGAGAGAAGAAAAGTCCAAGGTGCTAACTCTCTGGCAGACTTTAAAGGAAAGAAAGAGGGCAAGATGGAGTCCCTGAGAAATATGGGGCCAGATGATTGCCAATTTCATTGGGAACATCTAGTGGGTTTGCTATATCAACACCGGCAACCCGCAGAACAAGAGCCGGGTCAGGAGAATATTTACCACTCAGTTTTCGTACTTTTTTCCAGACGGCACTCATAGAGGAAGCAGAGGTGATGGTGGAGACATAATCTCGCCAGCAAGTCCATTTAGCATCACGGATGACACGGCGAGCGATCGCACGCTTCTGCTTAAAATCAAGAAGTCTCTCTGTGGTTCTATTGCACCGGTACCTGTCCGATGCAGCGCATTTCAAACGTACTGCACGAGCACAAGCAGGAGACCACCAAGGCATGCATTTCTGAGAATGCCTGCCCGAAGTTTGGGGTATAGAATGTGAAGCTGCGGTTAAAACTGAGGATGAGAAGAGGTGTAAAAGCTCATCGATGGAGGACGAAGAAAGAACCTCTCTAAAAACATTTAGGTGTGAGTAAAGGTTCCAATTTGCCTGATCAAATTGCCAGCGTGGGATGCGAAGAGGAGGTGAATATGAAGGGGAAGTAAGAATGATTGGGAAATGATCACTGTCATGTAAGTCCGGGAGAACAGACCAAGTGAAGTCTAATGCAGTGGAGGAAGAGCAGACTGTGAGATCGATGCAAGAGAGAGTGTGAGTCCGAGGATCAAAATGGGTGTGAGTACCTGTATTTAAAACATGGAGGGGGTGGGTGGCAAGAAAAGCCTCTAACTGGATGCCACGGGAATCACAGTGAGACCCCCCCAGAGGAAATGGTGGGCATTAAAATCACCAAGTAACAGAATCGGTGGCGGTAATGACGAAACAAGAAAGGCAATATCCGGAATAGATAATGCCCGAGAAGGAGAGAGATATAAAGAACAGAGCGTATTCCACCTATGCAAGTGGATATGGGCTGCTGTGTAATGCAGCAAGGTATGAACAAATAGCTGATGGTACGGAATATCAGTGCATAGAAGAAGGGCACTTTCATTGAAGGTCCCATCAGGAAAAGGATCTGAAGAATACAATAAATTGTAGCCTGAGATGGGAGAGATAGCAGCAGAGTGTAATTTTGGTTCCTGTAAGCAAACACCAACAGGGGAAAACTGGGAGAGTAACATCTGAAGCTCACCCCGATTACCCCTGAGGCCGCGTATATTCCACTGTAAATAGGCCATGATTGGCAATGATAAAGATACCTGAAATCCGCAGGTAAGGGTTCCCACGGACTAGAGGGGTTAGAAAAGTCCACATGCGGAGGCAGTGGAAAACGTTCAAGCAGCGAAGGAATGGTGTGCTTTGAAGAAAGAAGTTGCACAGATGGAGCAGAGGAGAGAGAAGGAGTGGAGGGTGGATCAAAGTCCATTGATGGTTTGGTCTCTGCAATATATTCAGAGATTGCTTCAAGTGTTTCAGAATTCAGATACATCGTATGGGAGACAATATTGGAAATGGTAGGGGGAGGATGAGTAAAGATTGGAACTGTATTGGACTGTACCAAGGTAGGGGGGGGCAAAATGGTGGAGGGAACTGGAGAAGCATGGAAGGGGACAAAAGAGGCAGAAACCTGGGAAGTTGCAGAAGAGGAAGAAACCTGGGAGGGAACAGGGGAGGAAGGTACAGTACTAGGAGGAGGGTGAACCTCTACACTTGTAACAGAACCAGTGAGAGGGGGAGAACCAGGTACAGAGACAGGGAAGGTAAAATGAGGAGGTGGAAGATGGGTAGGAGGTGTTAACGGACCTTTTTATGACTTTTGAGAAGTAGAGGGACGATTGGGAGGAGGTGTCATACGAGATCTCGTCGCTACTGAGGCTTGTGAGAGAGAACACAAAGAAGCGAGATCAGACTGAGGCGTTGAAGTAGGGACGTCTGAGCCGAGGACAGCAAAAGAATTAGATACAGGAGTGACTATGGGAGAGGTAACCACAGAGGTGGATGCAGAAGATTGGATACCAGAAGTGGGGGGACGTTTTGAAACATGGGAATAAGAAACACAAGGGAGTCTCCCTTGGAGGTGGAGATGAGAAACTGCCATGGCATAAGGGAGACCTTCTGCCTCTTTGAGGTAACGGATTTCCCGCTCATCTAAGTAGACTTGACAACGGCTAGAGTACGAAGGGTGAGCCTCATGACAATTAAGGCAAGAGGGAGGTCGATTGCAAGACGTATTAGAATGGTCATCGGCACCACAGACTGGGCATTCAGCGATAGATCTGCAATATTTCACTGGTTGGCCAAATCGCCAGCAATTTCTACACTGTTGTGGTGTAGGGATCACCTTTCGAACTTGTAACCGATGTCCTGCTACATAAACTGAGGATGGAAGTTCATGGCTGTGAAAAGTTAAATGAGCCACATTGCTAGGGCATTGTCTCTGCCCGCGGGCAGGAAGAACATAAGTGTCTACCTTGAGGATTGGGAGATCTTGGAGTTCCAGCTGTTCAAGAATGTTCAGTGAATGTCAGTGACAGGAACAGTATCGATATGGGAAAGACGAGAAAGCTCATGAGCCTGGGTAGCATTCTGTACGGTGATGATGCGCATACCGCTCTTAAGAGCATGAAAAGAAATATCTTTACCAACATGGCATAGGAGTGCCTTGCCAATACTGTGGTCAGAAAGATAGGCAGTAGAGGAAGTCGGTCGTAAAGTGAAGAATTTAATCCATTGTTCAGTCTGAAACTGAGCGTGGAAAGGTAGTGAAGGACGTGTCGATCGTTTCTGAGAAGAACGAGAAGGTAGAGAAGCATCATCAGCAGGTAATTGTCGTTGGCGTTTAGGCGTGGGACCAGAGTTGGTCCAACGTGGAACGGGTCGGCGTTTCAAAAATTGCCGCAACATAGAGGGAGAGGCCGGAAGCATAGTAAGAGGAGAGCGAAGATAAGATAAATCGAAGGTGTCAGTCGAGGCCTCAGTACCTGAAACGGGTGAGGAAACAGCACCGGCAAGAGGTACAGAGGCATGAGGAGTGTCTGAAGAGTGGTCCAAAGACGAGGTAGGGTCAGAACGGGGTGCCCGGGGGTAGTAGGTTCATGGACTAGGGCTGCCATGGTTAGGTTACGTCTTTCTTTTCGTTTTTAAGAAAAAAAAAGAAAGAAAAGAAAATAAAAATAAAAAAAAAAGAATAAAAAAAGGGGGGACCGTGGAGGGATAGTTCCTAGGAGGAATGAAAGGGCCAGAAATCTCCCTCCACGCCCAAGAGGACCTCAGCACCATAAGTAGCGCAGATGCAGCTTGGAACCCATTCCATACCCTACCCATCATGCCAGTAAACTAACAATCCGGGATAGCAACCTCACATCTGCCGAGCTACCTCGGTGGATGTTATGGGGCTATAGGACCCAACATGTATTTATAAGTAACAGTTACTATAATAATACCTAATTATATTGAATTGATGGGGACTTTGCTCTAAATGTCAGAAGGACTGATCAACCTTATGACTGAGAGGCAGCTGGGTCAAACCTATTTTTCTCAATATAATAGGTTATACTATAGACACATAAACACACAATTTAAATAAGTAGTTTATAAAGTTTATTTCTTTTTGTAAAAGTAAAATTAAGAGGTGGTAGAATTGTGGTAACTGGAGAATTGTGCTTGGCAACAGTCTTTTGTTTTGGTGGGAGGAGCTTAGGTAGGCTTCTCTCTCTCTCCCTCTCACTGACTCTCTCTCTCTGTGGCTGACCTTCAACCTGGCAGGATCTCTGGGTCCTTCTCCTATCTTTTGGGGCATCATGTGTGCTCCAGGGGTGAGTTTTTATAATTTAAGTTTTGGCCACCATACCCAGGGTGACTAAAGTGTGTCAAAACACTGGTTAGCCCAGAGTTATGTCAAGGAGAGAGAAGGAAGAGTGTTGGAACACACCATGTGGAGCACAGGATGGAGTGTGTAGATTTGTTTTGAAAATGGAGGCTGTGATTGTATATTCTGTACATATCTATTGAGAATACAGTTATATTTTTATAGTAGTAGTTTACATAACCTGTGAAGAGGGCTGGTGAAAAGGTATCAGAGACACTCAAGATGATCAGCCATGATGTAAGTATTACCCCTAGACAAATAAGGCCATTAAGTAAAAGCTACCCCACACTAGAACATGTAGTGAGAACCTTACCATCCAAGAAATAAGGGAAACCAACGTAACATGGGAGCTTGACCGGGAGAGTTATTTGACTGCTAAAATAACTCAAAACATTCTTTGAACTATATGTGCTGGTATGGGGTAATAACAGTTGCATGTTTCTGGTAGAAGATTTACCAAGGTGGGTCAGTGGAAGTGTTGTTTTCATATATTAGTTTACAGGTTGTTTTTCTCCTAAGGTGGGAGAAAGGTTAAGTAACACATTTGTGTTGTGGTTATGGTAAGTGCTATGTGCATAGTTTACATTCAATTTGTGTTATTTTATGTGCCTGTGGGAAAACTTTGTCCACTGATACTGTAAGAGGGAAGCAAGTGTTTAAAGATAAAACTATGTCAGAAGATGAGTCTTCAGATTTTTTAGGCTTCAGGGAAGAAGGTAATAATTCATCAGTAAACATGCCTGTTAATAGTGAAGATGAGGAATCACCTACTCCAGGTGATATGGAAATGGAGAGAATGAGACTGAAATTAGCTGTACTAGAGGCTGAAATGAAATTTAAAAAAAGCTAAGGAGAAAAACGTCAAAGGTTAGGGGGTTCCCAAGAACAAAGCCGGGGCCGTACTTTAACAAAACTAAAGCGCAAATTTTGTCCCTAAGTTTCCCGAGAGTACCCAATGGGTTTTTTTCTTTTTTTGAGAAAAATGCTTTGGACAAGGATGGCCCAAACAAAGTGGGCTCCCAAGTTCGCACAAAACTTGTAAAAAAAAGTTTCCCAAAAGTAGAGACTCGGGAGGGGAAAAATTTTTTTTCTGATTAAAAAAGTTTAAAAAAGGAAGTTTTGCTTGCCTCCCAAATGATACCTGAGAAATATAAAAAAAAAATTTCAGAAATAAAAAATTTCGGGATGGGCAGCCCCAAAAACTGATTTGGGGGAATGGAAACTTTTCCTTTTTAAGAAAGGGGTTTGTTCAAAGGATTTTAATAAAGACTAAAAAAATTTATAGATCTAATGGTTCATGGGGAAATTGTACAATACAATCCCTTTTTTAAACCCAAAAGAATTTTTGGGGAGGAAAAAAACCCCAGATAATCTTTCAGAACCCGGGATCTAGGTGACCGTTTCTTGGCTCGCGGGGAAATTGGGTAATTTAAAAACGGGAAAGTTTGCTCGGGAAAATTTTCCCCCCCCTCATTCTAAACCTTATTCCAAGCCCTTAGGGTATAAAGGTAAGGGGCCCCAAAATTTTTTCAGGGACAAATGAAGGTTGGGCACCCTCAAAAAATAGAAAAAAAAGGGGAAGTCGCGGGAGCTAAATTTTTTTAACCTAAAACAATCGAAAATTTTTTTCAGGCCTCGATTAAACAGAACCAGTCCTAAAACCAAAATGGTAAAAAATTTTTAAAAAGTTTTTTTCTTTTATTACGGAAAAAAAAAACGGGAACCCTAAAAATTTTTCTGGTCAAGGGGCGAGATCGGGAAAGGGGAGGAACCACCCCAGGGGACCCCAACTGCAGAAATCCCTCCAGTTGCCTGAAATTGGGTTTTTAAAGGGAAATTTAGGGGGAAACCCTTTTGGGTTTCTAACCCCAGGATGTGTATTTTTTTCAAAGTGGGGGCCCCAGTTGGTTTAAAAAGGATTAGGCAGATTTTAAAACATACTGTCCTTGAAAGAGGGATGTAGCACCTACCCCTTTCTACTGCTGGAGTGCGCCAGTGAAAAAGGAAAACCTTTTCGGGGGGTTAGATTATTGTTGAAGGGTTTTAAACATTTTAAACCCAAAGGGGGAACACCTGTAAACAAAAAATGGGGGAAGGAATCTCCCATACCCCAATTTTGGTTCCTCCCTTTTAGGTACCCCTCCGAAGAAATTTCCCCTTCGAAAGGGTTTGACCTTTTAATTAGGGAATAAAGGTTAGGGGGCCCTTGTTAGACAGTGAGGAAAAACCCTTATTTTGGGGGGAAAAACCCAAGCCGAAATGTTGGGGGGAAATGCTAGGAAAACCCTGCCAGCCCTTCCCCTTTGAGGGTTCCACCATGAGAAAAATGGCTCTTGACCCTGCAACCAACAGTCTTAAAGATATTTTCCATGAGGATGGTGAGGGTTTTAAGTTTGGTAACTCTGCTTTCTGATTTTTGAACTGCAGTAAACCCTAAAGGGAAAAAAGATGTTTCCAGCCAAGCTGAGCATGATTGGAAAAATGTTAATTTTAAAAATGGAGAAAAGGCTGCCCCTCCCGGGTGAAATTTAAATTTTTCTGTGCTGGAAAATGCCCGCTGTTGCTGGGGAAGAGTTTTTACAGTTAAAAAGGGTTTTCATTTCAGGGGGAAAACCCTTTTAAATAAAGTTTTTCACCTCTTTTTGCAGAAATCGAGGGAAAGGGAAGAACAAGGTCTTTGTCCCCAGGTGGTGAGCCCCGGGTTTTCCGGGCATTTTTTCCCGGGGCTCAGCTGGGGGAGACTGTAGAGCGAAAATTTGAGCCTTTCAGTTTTTAAATTTTAAATGGGGGAAACCTAGCGAATATTAAACCTGTTCCCCTTCACCCCGTTTTCAGCCCCGGGTAAACCCTTAAAGCAAGCTGGTAGTGGTTTGTCGTTGGCCCCCCCCAAAAGGACCAAAAAGGGGAAAAAATATTTACTAAAAATAATTTGCTCCACCCCCGGTTCCCTGGAAGCAGTCCCTCTGCATAAGATAACTGCTCTGTAGTTTTAAAGGGGTTTTTGATGAAGTTTTTTTTTCCCATTTTGGGTTTTTTTCCCCCAACAGAAACAAACAGAAAAAGGGATCTAACTTTACCTCTAAGCCCTTTTAGAAATTTTTTAAAAGGGACTAAAAGTAGAGCCTCATTTTTCAACTGTGTATCCCCTCTCCTTTCAAAAGGGGGAAATAGAAAAAATTACATCAAACCCTCAAGACAATGATGAAAAGCCTATGGTAAGCCAATACAACAACTGGGATGAGATGATCCCTTTCTTTGTTTTTTGGGGGTTGGGGAACACTCTGGAATCCCCTGAGCAAATTGGGTTTGGGGGATGAGGGTAAAGCCCCCCCCCTGGGACTTTTCTCAGTTTCAGATACTTTTTGGGCTCGTATGAGGGGGGAAGGTCCCCAGTAAAACGGGGCCCATCAACCAACCAGGATGATGATTGGCCCCATATATGGACCTTGATACTCTGGGGGCGGGAAAAGGAAGTGCTATACGGGACCCCTTTTCATTGAAAATCTGAAAGGGGAAAGTTGGGGGGAGCGAACATTTTTGGGGGGGAATTTCCCCGGGGTTTAATAAAAAAAACCCACCCCCCAAGCAAGAAAAGAATGAGAAAATAGTTTTCAAAAAAAGGGGTTAAAGGGGGTTTTGAAGTTATGAAAAAAATTTCCCAGAGAGCCCCAATTGTTTTAATGGAATGTAAAGTCTGCAAAAAAAATAATCTGTATAAACCCCCAAAAATTTGTTTTTTAAGAAATAACATGGGGTGTAAAAGTTTTTGGGGGAAAATGAAATGTTTGGGGTTTTAATGAAAAATTGGGAGGGGTTGGCCCGCCCACCAGGGAACTTTAAAAAAGTTTGGGATTCAGTGGGGGGAAAAAGTTGAAACCCCATGAAAAAATTTTTAAAGGGAAACCCGAGCCAATTCAACAATTTTTTGTGGGGGAAAAAAATCTGTATAAAAATTTGGGAGATGGAGGAAGAAGTAAAATTTTTCCCAACGCCATTTTGTAGGGGCTTAGTAAAGCCCAGGGGGAAATTCCCCCATCTTCAGGGTTTTTCCCAAAATTAAGGGCCCCCCGGGCATAAACACTGACCCCACAAAGAAACATTTAACAACAAAGGTTTACGGGGTTAGAAAGTTTGATATTTAATGCACAAAAAGGGGATGAAAACCCTTTTTAAATAACAAAAAAACATGGAAGATTTTGTTTCCCAGGTCTGTGTTCCAGAAACCTTTTTTAAATTGTGGTTTTCAAATTGTTTCCTTGTGTGCTTAAAATTTGTGTGTGAGATGGAACGTGATGGTACTGGGTAAACTTAATGAAACCAACCTGGGTGCAAAGGGGAAGGTCTTGGGTTGTTTTGTTCACGCGAGATTTTGCAAAAACCTTTTACAATAAAAGAGAAACCCCTTCAAAATTTAAAAATTGTCAACATTTTACCACGGGAAAGAATTTTCTTTTTGGGGGCTGGCTATTCACATTTGTAAAAATGTCTCAGGTTTCTCTTCATCCTTTTCCTGGTTTTAAGTGACTAAAATCAGACTTTTTAGAATGGCTTTTCCTCCCGCCTTTTTAAAATTGGGGAAGTAAAAATTATAAAAAGGCTCAGAAAAAGGGGTTGCTGGCTCTCTCAAGTGTTTCTGTAGATCAGGGTCCCCTTTATTTTGGGTCATGTGTTTGTCTTGTGCTGCCCCTTGGGTGTTTTTGCAGGGGTGAACTTTTAGCGACCCTTTAGAAACTCTCAACCACCATCTGACTGTAAAAGGGGTCGAGTCAGAGCCAAAATGTGACGAGGGTCAGGGTGTAAGAAAAAGTGAGTTTAGGGAGTGGTTTTACAAACCCTTTGGGAACATGAGACGTTCAGGAAGGTAGTGGGTGTTGTCCTTTGGGGTGGGTCCAAAAACAAAAAGGCCCCAAAGGTTTTCCTTTGTGGGCCCCTGGAACCCCCCCATATCTTTTGTCAGCCTCCTCTTCAAAGTTTGGGGGATCTGTGGGGAGGGACCTCGGGAAAATGGGGTTTAGTGCCTGACCCTGTTTAAAGGGTGTGAGTGTTGACTGGGAAATCTCACGGGTTTTGGGTTTGGGGCCCCCAAGTGAAGACAAAACCCTTGGGGCATGTTTTTTTAAAGGGTTTTCCTGCCTGAGTTTTCACCTTTAAATGCTCTGGGGTTTTGGGTCTACCTCGTCTCCTGATCCCGGAAGATGCCACCCTGGAGTACCAGTTTGGGGGTTTTCTTGGGGTTTCCAGCAGACACAGGCCTGTTTGGGGCGGGGTTTCACAGTGGGGGTTGGGGTGCAATTTTTTCATTGGGAATGTTAAATTTTTTAAAAGTCATTTAAAAAAGTAAATAGTTTTTCAAACCCCTTTGGGATATGGGAAAGGTTAAAAAAGCTTTTTTTTAAAAAAAATTTTGCAATCTTTTGTAAATAACAGTAAAGTGAAAGTTTTATGGTGCTAGGGAAAAATGTTGCATTTTTTGTAGTCTTGTTTTCCGCCTTCAGGGCTTTTAAACCCAAAACTTTTTACTAGCCGACCTTTGGGGGCACGGGTACTTTTTTGAGACTTTGTCTTGGGGGTGGGGGGTTATGGGGATATAGGACCCAAAATGGGATTTTTAAGGAAAAAGTTCCATAATAATACCTAATTTAAAATTGAAAAGGGGGGGGACTTTGCTCTTTAAAAGTCGAAGGACGGATAAAACCCTTAAAAAAATAAAAAAAAAAAAAAAAAAAAAAAAAAAAAAAAAAAAAAAAAAAAAAAAAAAAAAAAAAAAAAAAAAAAAAAAAAAAAAAAAAAAAAAAAAAAAAAAAAAATTTTTCAATGTTTTTGGGGGGGGGGGGGGGGGGGGGGGGGGGGTTTTTTAGGGGGTGGGGGGGGGGGGGGGGGTTTGGGGGGGGGGGGGGGGGGGGGGGGGGTTTGGGGGGGGGGGGGGGGGGGGGGGGGGGGAAATTGGGGGGGGGGGTTGGGGGGGGGGGGGGGGGGGGGGGGGGGGGGGGGGGGGGAAAAAAAAAAAAAAAAAAAAGGGGTTTTTGTTTTTAAAAGGAGGGGGGGGAAGGGGGGAAAGGAAAAAAGGGGGTTTGGGAAAACCAACCCCCCCCCATTTTTTTTGGGGGGGGAAGGGCCCCCCAAAGGAAATTTGGGGGAAAAATGTGTAAAAATTGGGTTTTTTGGAAAAATTGGGGGGGGGTTGGGGAAATTTTTTAAAAATTTTTTCCCGTACATACATTGAGAATACAGTTATATTTTTATATAGTAGTTTTTTCATAACCTGTAAGAGGGGTGGTGAAAAAGGGATCAGAGACACTCAAAATGTCAGCCCTGATGTAAGTATTACCCCTAGACAAATAAGCCATTAATAAAACTACCCCCCACTAAACCCGGGAGTGGGGAACCTTACCACCAAGAAATAAGGGGGAAAACCAAAAGTAACGTGGACAAAAGAGAGGGCGGCCCCGGTTTTCCCCCACAAAGCTACCCCTTCGGCCACCACCCCCGGGAAAGAAAGGGCTTCCGAATACAAAAACCCCCTCGCCCGAGAGACACCCAAACCACCCCCGGGGAAACCCGGGGAGGGTTTGGGGCCTTTCCCCCGGCAAACCCGATTCCATTTCAAAATACGCCACTGCCCAAAAACCTCATGGAATGGGGTGGGCCCCGGTTTAAACCCTTTTCCCCTACCTGGGAAATAGCGGCCTGTGTGGAAAAAAAAAAGGGGGCCAAAAAAGAAGGGCAAAAGGGGGGGGTGGGGGGAGGAGGGAAGGAAAAAGTGAGGGTGGGAAGGGGAAGGGGGGGGATTTGGGGAATTTTTGGGGGGGTCTTTGGGGGAAAGGGGACCGACAGGTTTTAATTCCTCAGCCCTCTTCAAACCCCGCCCCAAGGGGCCCCCCCCCTTGAAGAAAGGGCATTCGCTACCAAATGGTGAAGAGACTACATATCTACAAAACATTTAGCCCCCAAATTTTAAACCCCATTAGTGGGAAAAAACTCAAATTTTCCAATAGATGCGAAAGATGCTTCGGGTTTTTTTCTTTGAAAGCCCCTTTAGACTACCCCCCACCCTAAAAGAGGGGCTGCTCCAGCAGTTTTGTTCCCCAAAAACCCTGGGGAAAAAATTGAACCTGATGAAAAGGCACTAGGGCTATGAAGGGGGGACTATACGTTTTAAAAAATGTGGCCTGTATTTTAACTTTTCTCTTTACATAAGGGAAGACCACACTTTCCCGTAGAAGCCTTATTTAAAGTACTAGTCATTAAATTTTTTTTGTCCAGAAAATACTATGAAGATTCTATTTTAATAAAGCCTGAGATAAAGGGCCTTTTTTCTATCACAACAACTCGCCAAAAAAGATTTAGTCACTTAGCCCTAAAACCCCAAATTTCCTCATAATTTTTAAAAATTTTAAAATTAAGAATTGTTTTGGGAAGACACAAAAACAAAAAGTTAGGGATCTTTTTTTATGAACGTTTCGCCTACACAGTAGGGTTCTTCGTCAAATACAGAAAAGTTGATAGAAGCAAAGATACTTTTAAAACGATGTAAACAGTCCATCACCCCTTTAAAATTTTGGGTGGGCATCCCTCAGGGCTGGGGAAGAGCCCTTGTTCCATAGTATGAAAAAATTTTGGGGATGAAAGGGGACAGAAAGGACATTTATTTACGCCCAAAAGGGGGACGTTTGGCCACAAGGGCAGGAAAAAACCCCAGAAGTTTGAGGGGGTCAGGTTTCCCCCTCCCAAAACCCAGGGCCCCTTTTCACTATGGAAAATTGTCGAAAAATTGGGTTTTCAGGTCTGTACCAAAACCCGGGAATCAAATTCGAAACCTTCCACTATGAGGGGCTGGATTTGAGAGGGGCCCCGACCTCTCAAAACTGAGTTCTTTCCTTCCAAATGGCCTACGTCTCACCTCTGGCCCCTTTTAAAAAACTCCATTCTGTCACTTCAACTCCATATTTTTTCATACTATGGAACAATTTCTCTTTTCCAAAAAAAGGGGGGGACTGACCACCCCAAAACTTTTAAAAGGGGGATGGGCGGGTTACCTCGTCTTTAAGTACTTTTTTCTTCTATCAACTTTCTGTACTTGACGAAAACCAAATGTGTAGGGGAAAAAGTTTCATAATAAAAAATACCTAACGTTGCATATGTGTCTTACCTAAAAAACCTGTTTGGGATTTTTTACCATTTTTTAAAGTTCAAAGTTTTAAAATTAATCTAAGCCCGCCCCAAAAACCTGCCATGCGGGGTTTTAGGGGGCCCCCTCTTAAATTTGTTTTTTTACTACATGTAAACCACACAATACAATACAATACATGTAAACCACACAATAACCAAATTCTGTATACTCAGCATTGTAATCCTTATAGAGAATAAACTCTGAATTTGAATTTGAAACAGAGCTACAGATGTCCCTCTTAACATAATGATAAACGGATCTCCTATCACAAAGCTCACAGAGGGAAAATTCTTAGGAATCCACATTGATAATAGACTCAAGTTTCAAACACATGTACAACAAATTTCTAAGAAAATTTTCAAGACCGCAGGCATACTATCGAAGATAGGGTACTATGTTCCACAGTCAGCCCTCCTGGCCCTATATCACTCACTTATTTACCCCTATCTCAAGTAAAAGGACACAAGTGCAACTAATGTGACATTTATTGTGGCAACGTTTCGCTCTCCAGGAGCTTTATCAAGCTTGATAAAGCTCCTGGAGAGCGAAACGTTGCCACAATAAATGTCACATTAGTTGCACTTGTGTCCTTTTACTTTACATATTGTCGGTAATTCTACCAACTTTATTACTACCCCTATCTCACCTATGGAATTTGTGCATGGGGCTCAACAACAATAAACCATCTCAGATCATTAATTACCCAACAAAAGGCTGCAGTCAGAATGATAACTAATGACTAAAATGATTTATTAATGACTAAAATGATTTACGAATGATTAAAATGATTTAATGACTAAAATGATTTACTGTGTAAGGAACCTCCCGTATGAAGATAGACTTAAAGCCTTAAATCTCCACTCTCTGGAGAGGCGTAGAATGAGAGGAGATATCGAATAATAAAATGGTATAAAATGGAAATAAATGGTATAAAATACCGACACAATGGCAATATAAACACAAATGCAGTATAATGTGATCCTTTATTGACTACGTTTCGCCCACACAGTGGGCTTTTTCAAGTCACAAACAGAACTACCTGGGGTGGAAGGAACGCGAGTATTTATAGTCCGGTTGAGGTCAGGTGAAGAATGCTGCATCTGATGATGTACCGAGTTGGGTTGTAGAGTCTAAAAACTTGGGTAGCTTGGAAAGGAGACTGGACAAGTTTGTGAGCAGACCTTCTACAGTGTTCTTATGTGGGATAGCGATGACGAAGTTTCTTGACAAGTGGTTCAGCTATGTTATAGAAGCCACTATTCTGGTTGAAGTTGTCGGATATAGAAATAAGTGATGATTCCAGGATTCTTCGGTATTGGGTGTTGTCTTCTGTGGCGATAAGTCTTGAGTTTCTGTAGTTTATCAAGTGGTTGTGTGAATTACGGTGTTGTATGCAGGCATTCCTTGTGTCGTCAGACCTGCTTGCGTATTGGTGTTCTGAAATACGTGTTTGGAGGTCCCTTGATGTTTCGCCCACGTATAACTTGTTGCAGTCATTACAAGGGATTATGTATACCCCTGCAGAGGATGGAGGCTTGTCCTGCCTACTACTGGTGATGTCCTTGATGGTCGTGGTTGTGGAGGTAGATACTTGGAATGATGTTTTGGCAAAGATGTTGGAAACATGTTTGGCAATGGAGTTGGTGGGAAGGACTATGTATCTCTTCTCGGCAGTGTCTTCTCTGGGTGTGTTGAAGATGTTTAGTGCTCGCCGTCTGCAGTCTCTGATGAAGTGACGAGGATAGTGGAGTTTGGAAAATACCTGTTCAATTATAGTGCATTCTTCCTCAAGGAACTCGTTGCTGCAGATTCTGAGTGCACGCAGGAAGAAGCCTATAATTTCACCACGTTTGGTTTTGGTGTCGTGGTGAGAGTAGAAGTGGAGAAGATCGTTTTGGTTGGTGGGTTTTCGATAGACTTTAAAACGAAGTTCGTGGTCAGCTTTGCAGAGTAGAACATCAAGGAAAGGAAGAGTGTTGTCGACCTCTTCTTCAAGTGTGAACTGGATTGAAGGCTCGACCTGGTTGAGCTTGTCTTGGAGAGCTTGAACGTTGAAGCGTTTAGGAGTTATGAGGGGGAATGTCGTCAACATAACGGAGCCAGGTGACAGACGAAGGAATAATGGTGGAGAAACGTTCGGCTTCTAGATGTTCCATGTATAGGTTCGCTAGGACTGCACTGAGTGGCGAACCCATGGGTAGTCCAAAAGGTCTGCTGAAAGAGGTGATTTTCAAAGAGAAACACGTAAAGCCAACACATAGTTCAACCAGGTCGATGAAGTCGCTGGCTGGAATGGGAAGATCAAGTGAATCGTCAATTTTCTTGCGCAAGAGATCGATGGCTTGTTTAGTAGGTACTTAGTGAAATGGAAGTCACGTCAAGGTGGAAGTTTCTAGTTCCTGATGTTGATGTTGCGAATGCGATTGAGAAGATCACCTGAGTGTTTGAGATGTGCTGGACTGATAGTGCCCAAGAGTTTCGAGAGGTGTTTGGCGAGAATTCCTGAGAGCTTGTGGGGAGCACTGCCTATTCCCGAGGATATGGGCCTCAGTGGGATACCAGGCTTGTGAGTCTTGCAGGCCGTACATTCTGGCAGGTCTGGGGTTGCTGGGCATGGTGTACAGAAGTTTCTTCCCTTGTTCTGAGCTCCTCAGAATGCGGCGAGTCCTTTGAAGAAAAGTTTTAGTAAGGTTGTCCACTTGGTTAGTTGTGAGAGGTTTGTAGGTATCTGGGTCATTAAGTAGATTGAGCATTTTGTTCCTGTAATCGTCAGTGTTCATGATGACAACACCACAAAATGCTCAATCTACTTAATGACCCAGATACCTACAAACCTCTCACAACTAACCAAGTGGACAACCTTACTAAAACTTTTCTTCAAAGGACTCGCCGCATTCTGAGGAGCTCAGAACAAGGGAAGAAACTTCTGCACACCATGCCCAGCAACCCCAGACCTGCCAGAATGTACGGCCTGCCAAAGACTCACAAGCCTGGTATCCCACTGAGGCCCATATCCTCGGGAATAGGCAGTGCTCCCCACAAGCTCTCAGGAATTCTCGCCAAACACCTCTCGAAACTCTTGGGCACTATCAGTCCAGCACATCTCAAACACTCAGGTGATCTTCTCAATCGCATTCGCAACATCAACATCAGGAACAAGAAACTTTCCAGCCTTGACGTGACTTCCCTATTCACTAAAGTACCTACTAAACAAGCCATCGATCTCTTGCACAAGAAAATTGACGATTCACTTGATCTTCCCATTCCAGCCAGCGACTTCATCGACCTGGTTGAACTATGTGTTGGCTTTACGTGTTTCTCTTTTGAAAATCACCTCTTTCAGCAGACTTTTGGACTACCCATGGGTTCGCCACTCAGTGCAGTCCTAGCGAACCTATACATGGAACATCTAGAAGCCGAACGTTTCTCCACCATTATTCCTTCGTCTGTCACCTGGCTCCGTTATGTTGACGACATTCTCCTCATAACTCCTAAACGCTTCAACGTTCAAGCTCTCCAAGACAAGCTCAACCAGGTCGAGCCTTCAATCCAGTTCACACTTGAAGAAGAGGTCGACAACACTCTTCCTTTCCTTGATGTTCTACTCTGCAAAGCTGACCACGAACTTCGTTTAAAGTCTATCGAAAACCCACCAACCAAAACGATCTTCTCCATTTACTCTCACCACGACACCAAAACCAAACGTGGTGTAATTATAGGCTTCTTCCTGCGTGCACTCAGAATCTGCAGCAACGAGTTCCTTGAGGAAGAATGCACAATAATTGAACAGGTATTTTCCAAACTCCACTATCCTCGTAACTTCATCAGAGACTGCAGACGGCGAGCACTAAAATCTTTAACAACCCAAAAA
>NC_069457.1:34495816-34527846 GCF_026875155.1 Cherax quadricarinatus | reverse complement strand
CAAAATTTGGTTTTTTGGGTACATGTATTGTATTGTATTGTGTGGTTTACATGTACTAAAATACTAATTACAGAGGGGGCCACTAGAACACCTAGAATGGCTAGGCATTTTGGGCAGACTTAGATTAATTCTTAACTTTAAAATATTACAAATTATGAGGTAAGTTGGTATTATGGCTAAGTGACTAAATACTAGCTTGCGAGTTGTTGTGATAGAAACACAGGCCTTATCTCTAGGCTTTATTGAAGATAGAATCTTCATAGTACTTCTGCAACAACAAAATATAATGACTAGTACATCTAATAACTGCTTCTACAGGAAGTGTGATGTCTTGCATATGTCAAGAGAAAAGTTATAACTACAGGCCACATATTTAAACTCGCCATTTAATCTGCATCACTAATATATGGATATAAGAGAAGAGAATCACTCACCATGTGTTGGCGCCCATGACACGCACCAAGCTGTTGTTGTTGTTAAGGGTCCCGAGAGGTGGTGCAGTATTATCCTGCTGTGCTCCCCACAAGGAGCAGTATCACTACAATCTCCCCTTCTAAAATATCAGAGACAGTAATCTTCCAAACTGTTAGGTGAGTGACGTATACGTCCCGACCTTCATAGCCCTAGTGCCTCTTCACCAGGTTCAATATTTTGCAGTGGGGTTTGACTAACTGCTGGAGCAGAATCCTCTATTTACGTAGGGGTAGTCTCAAGGGGCTTTCTAGAAGAAAACGAAGCATCTTTCGCATCTATTGGTAAATCTTGAGATTCCACACTAATGGGGATTTCAACTGGGGCTAAATGTCTTGTAGATACTGTAGTCTCTTCACCATTTTGGTAGCGAATGTCCTCTTCAAGGGGGGCTCCTTGGCGTGGTGAAGAGGTCTGAGGAATTAGACCTGTCGGTCTCCTTCCTCAGACCGAACCTAATTACCCCCCAATCCCCCATTCCCTATCCCATCCTCCCCTTTTTCCTTCCCTCCTCCTCCTCCCCACCCCTCCCTTTTGCCCTTCATTTTTGGCCTTTTTTTTTTTTTTTCTCTCCACACAGGCACGCTAGTTCCTAGGTAGGGGAAAGGGTACCGGGGTCCATCCCATTCCATTGAGGTTCTTGGCGGTGGCGTAGTTTGCCGTGGAATCTGGATTGACTGGGGATGTCCCGATCCCTCTCCGGTCTCCTGGAGTGTGGCTTTGGGTGTCTCTCGGGCGACGGGTGTATCTCTGGAAGCCACCTTTTGGATTCCGGGTGTGGTGGCCGAAGGAGGTATGCTTTGTGGCAGATTTCCGGCCATCCTCTCTTTTGTCCACCGAGGTAGCTCGGCAGATGTGAGGTTGCTATCCCGGATTGTTAGTTTACTGGCATGATGGGTAGGGTATGGAATGGGTTCCATGCTGCATCTGCGCTACTTATGGTGCTGAGGTCCTCTTGGGCACGGAGGGAGATTTCTGGCCCTTTCATTCCTCCTAGGAACTATCCCTCCCTGGTCCCCCCTTTTTTTATTTTTTTTTTATTTTTATTTTCTTTTCTTTCTTCTTTTTCTTAAAAACAAAAAGAAAGACGTAACCTAACCAGGGCCCCCCTAGTCCATGAACCTTTACCCCCCGGGGGCACCCCGTTCGCCCCAACCTCGTCTTTGGACCACTCTTCAAAACATTTTCCCATCCCTTTCTTTTACCTTTTGCTGGTGCTGTTTCCCCCACCCGTTTAAAGGTACGAGGCCTCAAATGCCCCTTTCGATTTATCGGGAATTTCTTCCCCCTTTGACTAGTTTCCGGCCTCTCCCTCTAGGGGTGGGAAATTTTTTAAATTTCCCCAAACCCCTTTCCCAGTTGGCCCAAATTTGGGCCCCACGCCAAAAACCCCAAAACGACAATTCCCTGCTGATGATGCTTTTTCCCCCCTTTCGTTCTTCTCGGGAAACGATCGACAGTCCTTCACTACCTTTCCATGCTCGTTTCGGGATGAAACAAGGGTTTAAAAATTTCTTAAACCTTTAGCCCGATTCCTTATTGCCTATTTTTTCTGCCCAGTTTTGGGGCAAGGCCTCCTAGGGGCCATTTTGGTAAAGATATTTTTTTTCATGCTCTTAAGGGCGGTATGCACTTTCATCCCCGGGTACAGAATGTCCCCCGGGGGCTCATGAGTTTTCTGTCTTTCCCTTTATCGATCTTTTTGTCACTATTGAAAAACATCTTCCCTCAATTTCTTGTAGTGGTCCCGTCTTTTCCCCCATACCATAGTTCAAAAAAATTTCCCAAGACATGTGGCATTTGACTTTCTTAAAACAGCTGGGAACCCCAAGATCTCCCCAACCCTTAAGGAAAGAACTTATGTTTTTCCCTGCCCGGGGCAGAGACGAAACCCTAGCAATGTTCCCAAAGCCCCTTTAATGACCAACACCCGTATTGACGCTGTTGTAGTTAAAAAGCAAACATCTCCCCCCCCACAGCAGGGAGAGCCCCTGTTGGGGGCCCACCCTACAGCTTATAAAGGGCCCCCTTTTTTTTTTAACTTTACGTATTTGATGATTTAAAAGGGGATTGCAAACTGATGGGCTATCATGCAGGAAAAAAAAACGTGCTGTTAAAATTCCAAACTAGTTTCAAAGAAAAACCTATAAAAAAAATCTATTTTTTATGAAAATGATGTTTACGTCAATGAGTGCCTTTCCCAAAAAGAGACAAACCTTCTTTTGGCTAGGGAAAAATGGCCCCTATGCCCAAAAAAATCCACGGCCCTTTTTGAAAGGGGTTTGGAAAAAAAAAGCGTTAGGAAAAAAGCCCACCCTGGAAAGGTTTCTTATCTCCAAAAACATGACCTTAAAAAATTCCCAAATGAGGCTGGATAACAGAATCAGAGTTTTAAAATGCAGATAATACCCAAAAGTTCCCCGGTAGTGTTATATTGTTATTGTCATAAATTTTTTGCCCCCCTAAAATTTTTAAAACTCCAAAATACTTTTAATTGTCATTGTTGTAACTCAAAGACCCTTCTAACCCCTTTTGTCCCTTAAAATTTTTATTAAATATCTACTTAATTTTATCTCCTTTTTTACAAAATTACCAACATGTTTTTTCCCTCCCTTTTTCTTTTTTAAACTAACCATAACTTGTCTTCAATAATTCTACCTCACTTTAAAAAATACTCAATTGCCCCATTTTATTCTAATTTCCCCATTATTGCCAAATTTTACTTTAAACTATATTGATCAAACTTATTGTAAACTTCTTTTATTGACCATTTTTATTCCATACTTTTTTAACCTAGTCTTTTCAACTACAACTTTTATATCATCCTGTCTACCATCTTACTAGCATATTATAACCAAGTCATTGCCATTTTATTTTTATCAATTCTTTTGTTTTTATTATTATTTTGTCCTTAAATTTTGTATTATATCCTGTCAAATTTTAAAATTTAAAAATTCTCTAATTTTGTAAACAACTTTTATAAGACCTTAGGTTTTCCAAATTTCAATTTTAGGGGCCCCTTTTTTTCCTTTTTTTTTATTATTAGATTTTAAACACATTTTTCTCTAGCTCATTCTACCCAAAACATATTTAATACAAAAATTTACTATATAGACCATAGCGCAATTACTTGTGAGGACTGGTGCTATTTGGTTTAAATTTTTTTTTTTATTATTAGACTAAAATAGAAACCCTAGGGCAATTTTAGTGGGGACTGGTGCTACTTTTAATTTTTATTTTTTAATTTTTTATTTTTATATTATTAGATTAAATTCAGTTGTCCAAAAGCTCATTCTACCTCAAGGGCATTGCAATAAACCCAAAATTTACTAAAATTAGACCATTGTGCCCAAATTTCTTGTGAAGACTAGTGCTATTTTTAATTTGTTTCTTTTTATTATTTGATTAAACCTATTGTACTTTTGCCACTCTAGCTCAAAAAAAAGACTCCACAAAAGTCATTATTAGACCTTAGTGCAAATTTCAAAATGAGAGTCTTTTGCAAAAACCCGAATGGGTTTTAAAAAGATTTTTATGTAATATGTTTTGTATATTAAATTTTTTATTTAATTTTATATTGCTTAATTTGCGATAATAGCTAAATCGTAAAATTTTATGAAATTTTATTTTTTATTTGCTTTTTAAAAAAAAAATAATTTTTCTTTTTGTTTTTAGGGTTGGGCCATAAAAAAGTGCTCAGTTTTCTTGTTGTCAAACTAAATGTAATTTCCCCTTGTCCCTCGTTTTAAATGCCGGCTTCTGAGGGCTGCGTTTTCCCCGTAAACTATCACGTGATCGAGGGGGGGGGGTCCCCCCTCGTGTGAGTATTCAGTCTGCTGGGGGACTCGCTTGCTGGGGTTTGGGAAAATGTCTGTCTCATTTTTCCCTTTTTTAGTTCTGTAGAACTTTTTTCCAGAAAAATTGTATGCTTTTGTTTTCGACGTTGTACTGAGGTTGTGTGTCACAAGCACTTAAACATTCGGCCCGGCTATAGCTTCGCCCTAATTTTGTACTGGTTCCTGTGTATTTCACATTTCACAGTTTTCCTATGCTGAACGTGATTCATTTTTATGGGAATTTTGTATTTGTGGAGGATCTGAGATGGCCCTACTTGTGTCGTTTATTTTTTCCCCATTTCCCTGATTCGTGTCGCAGTCGCTTGATATTGCAATTGCATTGGCTTAGCATTCTTTTTTTGTTCAAGAGACGTTCGGTGCCAGTCGGTCAAGAAGTTGTTTTTTTTGAGGACTTTGCATCACTTGTTTAAGTCTAATTTGATCTTGAGACACAGCTAATACTTAAGAGCACTTTTAGCATACACAAACTTGTACATATTTGTAATTTCTTTTTTAAAAGTTAAGTACCTGACGGATTAAGAAATTTTAAATTGAATTGCTTTCAGCACAATAATATTAACTCGAGAGATTTATTTTTTGATTGCTGTAATTAATTTAATTTTATAATATCCCCTAGACAACTTCTACTTAATAAAAATTTTTTAAATTTTAAATTTTCTAGTTTAATCCTACCAGGTGTAATCCCAAAGCACTATTGAACCATACTGTTTTATTGGATAATTGGACAAGGGTACTGCTACTTTTCGAAAAAACCCCGAAAACAGGCTGGATGCTAGAAAGGGGGTCCTTTCTAGTGTTCCTGGAGATCTCTAAACTTTTAGAATCCGTTTTTTGTAACAAATGGGGCCTGTCGGGAGGGTTCTTGATCCAGGTGTTGGAGAATTGTCCCATTTGACATACCTAGTGAATCTATGATCATACACTATTGAGTACTTTTTTCCTAATCTGACTACTTAGAGTTTAGTCTTATACAACAAACCAGGTGGATGTATGTACCTGACTGAGTCTCTTGAATCGCAAGTAGAAGGGAATACTGTTTATTGATATCTACACTTAAGACAACCAACACTAAAATACCCTAATAGGATTATAGTTTCCCATAATCACTCTCTCGTAGTATCAATTATTTTCGTGATTGTATGCCAAAGTGAAACAGTTAATTGAATACTCTGACTTTGGTCTGAGTTCAGTACTTAAAACTTCAGACTGTTTGGCAAGTAGCCAAATATCTCGGTGTGACGTATAACATAATTACAACCGCTGAAACTGTCAGAGCATTAATTAAGATATATTTGTTTCCTGCCTCATACAGAGAAGTCTGATTATGAATTCAAGATTCAAAAGTCAAAGTGTCACATTATAGGAAAGTAGGGCTCCAATTTGAAGTTGAAGAAAGAGCAACTAGAGCAGAAAGTGAGCCTCGTGTCTGAGCCAAGTGTAGATCCGTTCTCGCTCTCTCCTTCCTTCACTGACACTATAGTAACTGAGTATATCTGGTATATACACAAGCCTAATACTTATTACAGTGTATACTACACCTGTATCTACTTATCCTAGACCCAGATCCTAGCCACTCTCGAGACGGCTGACCAAGGTGTCCGACCTAAGGACCGTCCAGACCATTTTAATTTCCCCTACTCCTCCATTCCCACTGTCCTATCTCTCAGGAACAGTTTGAAGGTTTTGAACGCCTCCTTGTGTTGCAAGGACTGCACAAATAGGAGGTCACCGAGGAAAATTTGAACGAAGAAGATATCCAGAGAGAAAATGTTCTCTGGGAAGACAACAGACCTGATAGATCACATGACACATTTAATGTGCAGAAAGCTGCATCCATGGTTCCTAAGTTTTTTGAAAAGTGTACTTAGACACATATTTTGATGTGTTTTGAACCAGCTCCGTGCATAGAACTGGCCCACGTAAGCACTGGGGCAAACATTGCTCTCCATATCTGCTTTGATGGGAAGAGCTCAAACTTGTACTGCAGCTTTACCATTTGCTAAGTACATTAGTTATGAACGCTGTCAAACAAACTATTCTTAGAGACAAATAACGTTGTTCCTGTAAGTTATCAAAGAGCATTTCATACGTAACAACGAGGACAAGATCAAACTTGTGGTAGAGTTAGCTGCGTGAGAAAAGAAGTTTGCATTTTGAGAGATGGACTAGAGCTGCTAAGTGTAACCCACAAACGACAGTCAATGTCCAGTTTGTTAAACTAACACGAAGAGTTTAACAACTGTATGTCTGCTGACATACAAGAATAACTGGATCGATCATACTACCTCAGATATTCAGGAAACTAGCAGCATTAGCAAGACAATAACGAGCTTATCCCTCCACAAACTTGTACGTACGAAAACACGACAAGAAACAAGGTAACAAAAAAATTGTCACTAGAAGGTGGCAACCTAAAACAGATGCTCATTGCCGGCCTGATGTACCTGCTACTGTAACATCTCGACTTTACCAGGAAAACTCAACAATCCTATCTGTCTCTGTGGCTAGAAACAGAAATCTGGTATCGAGAAGAAGAAAGTTAAATGTACCTATTGTAACAGAAAAGGACATAACTATATAGTATTGCTATAAGTTAGAAAGAGATACGAGAAACAGTCGTGTGCTGCTGGCGCCCCCACTCCAAGTCGTATACCTCTTCATCCAACAAAACAACCAAAAGCTAGCAATGCCTCTGAGATCCTACTGTTTTAGATAATGTTACTTCAGATAGATGACTCTAGCGTCAGAAAGAGTAATCTGACGAAAAGATTCGTTCAGCGATGATCCTTACTTTTCAAGAGGCCATAATAGGATTTGATGAATCCCATCTAACTGAGAATAATTTCTTTGCAGAGACACTGGCCAGTTATCTCACGTTAATAAGAGAAGATGTACTGCCCATAACTTGACGATACCTTTTCAATATAGATGTATTGTTAAAGCCTAAGGAGGGGCGTTATAAAAGTGCCTCTGCACAAAGTCTATATTGAAACAAGCTTTATACTGGTTATATTTCAGTGGTAATCCATTGTGTATTTCCCATCAGGTCAGTGACTTGTGCGATAGGGAACTATATTCCTTCAAGCTGTTATATGTCAAGAACCACTTGTGATTGATAATGAACACTGATGATAAAATAAGCCATTGAAGCTTGTATAGAAAACCCTATTTTATTTCCTCATCAGCGCAAAAACTAGAGCTATGTCAAAGATACAACACCAGCCTTGCTCCATTATGAGTTAGTTGATGACAATGAATTGGGCTTGAATAATGTTGTTTAGTGACCTCTCGCCCAGGGATTAATAAACACTGACTCCCCCCGGACATCAAACCTAGTCATGACACAACTGACGTTAAATTTCCTAACTCATGATTATTTAATCAAGGAACATTTGTTGATCAGTCACTGGAAAAGACTGAGAATTTAGTCATTTACTGAGATTGAAGCAAAGGATCACGATAATTGTTACTATTATAGTAATGGTTTACTGAATGGAGAAAAACACATGTAAGTTGTCAGCTGATTATGTATCCCACCACAGTCCAAGAATCTAGTAGTGTTACCAGTTACATTTCGGTGAACAAGCCATTGAATTTGCTCACATAGTCCCATTGGAGGACATTTTTGGGTTTCAAGAAGAACACTCGGTAAACTGGCAAAACATTTTAACTTGTGCCAAAGATTAAGAAACGAGTAGCTGATCATGTGCTGACATTGCCACGTGTGTCAAGTACAGCAAGCCAGCGCACACACCTCCACCTACACCTCTCACTATGTATTCAATAGTACCAAAGTTCAGTTCATCTGGACTGAGAGATTGACAGACTCGTTCAAAAGTTGAAGCAACTTGCTTCCTCTGCCCTGTGTTTAAAGAGTCCTAATTCAATCTTCCTTCTTTTTACATATAGAGGCGAGTGTTATGCAGTGTGGCTGGAGCTGCTTCTAACAGTCAACATCTGCACTTATATTCTCCATCCTATATGTTACTATTCATCTAAGCATAAACGACACCAGAACAATTATGCACTATTGAGAAAGAGCTCTAGCTTCTTGTGGTGTCCTTGAACATTTTTGACGTGTATTTGGCAATGTCCCCATTTAAAATTAACGATTTTTCTGACACAATCCACTCTACTTATATTTCACCATGAAGAGTAAGAATGCTAAGACATGAGGTGGTCCCTTCAAATCCAACCTATTCTATTGCATAAAACACATAAGTGGTCATTGTAATGTAATTGCAGACGCCTCTGTCTCGTCCTTAATAAATATCAGTTACATTAAATTATCGACTTTTATGCCCAAAATACCTTTTTGGTCTTGCTATTTGTCAAATTCCGTAAAGTAATTATCCCTCCAGAGCCCATATTAAACTATAATACTCATGTCATGTCTAATTATTATATTTTATATCTTCACAGTAATGTAGTGGGGAGGAGGAACAAGCTGAGTGTTGAGTGAGTAGTGTTGTGCGGGTGATGTATAGCGTGACGCGAAACAGTCTGCCGACAGACCCACCCCCCTCACGTACACCACCGTAAGCTGTTTCATACTCGATGTTCATACTGCCCATCGCATTCCACCACCACTACTTAAGGTGGAATCAAGTCTCCTCTACTATGATCGAGCCTCAACGTGCCCTCCTTGTCAGCGTAATCCTCTCTACAACTGATGAACATAATCACCGAGTATGCAGAGAAACGAATACTGTGTACTGCCCTAGAACTGTGACATATCCTAGTGACGGACCGGTTTCTGGAAATTGTAGAGAGGTGCTTGGCACATGAGAGACTCGATTAATGTATAATTTTTATATTAAATAATATTGATATGAGTAAACAGAAATCATGTAAAAGACATTCATGTAACCTCCTAGTTCGACCCTCTGTCGTGTTGGGGGGGGTGTTGCAACCCCTGAATGGTTACAATGATTATTATGTATAATAGAAAGTGTATATTACATTTTCATTAATTTATATTGCTTATATTTGCGATAAAAGCTAAATCGTAAATGTATGACTTTAATATTATTATATGACTGTTATATTGTTATTTACTTATGTTGTTAGGATGTCCATAAAATGTCTCATTTAGTCCTTGATGTCAAACTACTGATTAATTATCGCTTGTCGCTCGTTATCTGCCGGCTTCTGAGCTGCAGTTGTCCACGTAGCTATCCACTTGTCGAGGGGGGGTTGTCGCGCCCTCACCCGTGTGAAGTATTCGAGTCTGCTGTGAGACTTCGCTTGCTGGTTGGACAGATTGTCTGTCTCATTATTCTTGTTAGTTCTGTAGAACTTTGTTCACAGAACATTGTATAGACTTTTGTGCTTTTTCGACGTTGTACTGAGGTTTTGTGTCACATAGACACTCTGAAACATCTCAGGTCCCGAGCTATAGCTTCTGACATAATTTTTACTGTTCCTGTGTTATTGTCACAGTCACAGTTTTTCCCTATCGAACGTAGATTCAGTTTTATGGGATTTTGTTAACTTGTGGAGGATCTGCAGATGGTCCCAACTTAGTGTCGTTAGATTATTTCGCCAGTTCCTGATTCTGTGTCCGGCAGTCGCTTGATATTGCATTGCCTATTGGGCTTTGCATTCTTGTTGTTCAAGCAGACTGTATCGGTTTGCCAGTACGGTCCATGAAGTTTAGTTTATTTTGAGGACTTTGTCATTTCACGTTGTTTAAGTCTAATTTTCGAGTCTTGAGACACAGCTAACTACTTAAAGCACTTAAACTCATACACACACTTGACATATTTGGAGTTAATATCTTATTAAATGTTAATGTACCTGACGTACTTAAGAATTATAAATGTGAAAAGTGCTTTCAGCACAATAATATTGAAACTCGCGAGATTGATTTTATTTTGATTGCTGTAATAAATTAAATTTGATAATATACCTCTAACAACTTAACTACTTAATAAAATTATTAAATTTTAATTTTCTCTTAGTTAGTAGCCTACCAGTGTAATCCTAAAAGCACAATTGTGAACCATACTGAATTTTATTGGATAATTGGACAGGATCTGACTACTTTTTGACGAAAACCCAGTAACAGGCTGATGCTAGAAGTGGCCATCCTTTCGAGTTTTTCACTGTAGATCTCTTAGCTTTTAGAATTCGCGTTTTTTGTAACAGAGTCCCTTGTTCATTTTTATTTGTATTTTATATTACTATTTTATACCTAATTTTACTTTATGTCACTCCAGCACAACACACAGACAACATCAACTTCATTATGTGTATAGTGACTAATACCCCATGAACCACAAATACTCAGCTATAAACTTGTCCAAACTTCCAACCACAACAGATTATCGTCGTAGAACTCAACACACAACTCAGGATAAAAAAATAACCCATAAAATCCTAAACCTAGAAAGATGAATTGATCACGTTGACCCTGATCTAAACCTCCATAATCTACACCCAATCAAAACCTATTGGAAAGTAACAGCCTTTATTACAAGGACACACACGAAGCACCACTACCTAAACAATGCTAAAAGTCTATCAGTACTTAACTACAACATCATGTTCCTTAAACAAACAATATAATTTGACCCCTCCTAGCACTCCTTGTATCACTAAAGATACCCTTCTCCTGCATTATTTTTACTGAGACCTGGCTTAAGCAGGACACAAATAGATATCTACCCTCTACCAGGATACACAGCAATTCACAACTGCAGAACAAACCAAGTTGGGTGGTATTGCAATCTATTACTCTAACCAATTATCTTGTCTTAGCACCACTTGCTTTAGTGATGAATAGGGTGAATACATTTTGCTAATTTTGCTGTAAAAAACCTTAAGACGCCTATAACAATTGGTGCCATTTAACCGATACCTCACACAAACATCCCAAATTTCAGTGAGAAATTAAAGTCCACTAATAACAAACAGACAAATGAATAAGCACCACCTTCTCTTAGCTGGAGACTTCAACTCAACCTTGCTTACTAGATGATCAGCCTGTAACTGATTTCATCAACAATATGAACAACACACTTCTCATACCAACAATAACTAAACCAACCAGGCTCACTGAGACAAGTGCAACCATAATAGACCACATATGGACCAATATACTAGCCCCCCCTTAAATCAGGGAAAATCACAGATAGCACTACAGATCACTACCCTACCTTCCTCCTGACAAACATTAGTAAACCACCACTAGAATACAACAAAGTCTCATTTAGACTCCATGACGAGGCCTCAGTAAGGAAGTTCACAGCTGACCTAGAGACTGTTGATTGGCCTACAGAATTCTCCAAGGCCAATGGTATTGATGACTGGACAGACATCTTTCTTAACAAATTACTTAGACTATACAACAAACATTGTCCTATAAAAAACAAAACAGATCACAAACAAACGGTTGGTTGCCCATGGCTAACCAGCACTATTCTGAAATCCATTGACAAGAAACACCAATATGAAAAGCAATATAGACAGGCTTAATACACAAAGAATATTCTTAAACACTATTCATCAGCTCTCACCAAAGTAATAAAAAAAGCCAAACAACTATACTACTCCAGTAGATTCACAGACACTAGAGGAGATATAAAAAAGACCTGGAAAACACTCTCTCAGATTCTAGGGACCCACAAACTGAGAAAAACCAAGAATATTGTCCTAACTAAACCTCATGAAACACCACTACATCCCACTGACACAGCTAACAAGATAAACACTTCATCTCAAACATAGGATCTAATCTCGCCAGTAAAATTCCACATACCAATGCCCATGCCGGGGACTACCTAGATGGAAATTTCCCTAATTCCTTCTATCTTGCACCAACTGAGCCCACGGAAGTCATTGAGATCATAAAGTCACTTAAAAATAACTCGGGGAATCTGTCTCATGTCCCACCATTACTGACAAGCGAGCGGCCCAGTCCTTTCGCATGCTATTTCATTACTTTTTAACAAGTCAATAGAGACTAGCACCTTCCCGAAACTACTCAAGATGGCAAGGGTTTACACCAATACATAAAGGTGGTGACCCTACAGACTTAAACAACTATAGGCCAATATCTAACTTACCATTGCTATCCAAAATCTTTGAGAAACTCGTGCACAGGAGACTGTATTCATTTATAACGGCTCAAAACATACTCAACCCCTGCCAGTTTGGATTCAGGAAAAACAAAAGCACTAATGATGCAATCATAAAAAATGCTAGATCTGCTTTAAAACAGCATTGGAAAATAACGAATATCCACTAGAATTTTTATTGACCTAAGAAAAGCTTTTGACACAGTAAACCACGATATCCTACTCCACAAACTATGACCACTATGGTATAAGAGGCCATGCGCTTGCTTATTTCAAATCTTACATTACTAATAGGTATCAGTACGTCACCATTAAAGACACAGCATCAGCAACACGGCCACTTGATACTGGAGTTCCACAGGAAGTGTCCTTGTGTCCCCTGCTCTTCCTCATATACATCAATGACCTTCCAAACGTATCCCAACACCTGAAACCCATTCTCTTTGCTGATGACACGACTTATGTCATCTCTCACCCTAATCTTGCCACCCTCAACACCATTGTGAATGAGGAGCTGATTAAAATATCGACTTGGATGACAGCCAATAAACTTACACTTAACACTGACAAAACTTACTATATTATGTTTGGTAGCAGAGCAGGAGATGCACAAATTAACATTAAGATTGACAACACTCTAATTACCAGAAATAATGGGGGAAAAATTTCCCTACTTAAACCTTGGCAACAACCAAAATTTTTCAGCCCCCAAACCATTTATTAATAAGCCAAAAAAGAACCAAAAGGGTTTGGGATCCTCTCCAAATACGATACTACGTGCCGAAAAACCCCTTCCCCCCACACTATAAAACTCACTTATTTACCCCATACCTCACCTAGGGCTATTTGTGTTTGGGGATCAACTGCAGCAAAAACACCTAAACCAATAATAACCCAACAAAAAGCGCATTAAGAAAACCCACTAAATCCCATCCCTGGCAGAAACACCCCCCACTCTTCAAAATCAAAAATTTTACCCCCCTTCAGTACATCCACACTTATTTACGTGAAAATCTATATCTACGGGCCTTAAACCCCCAATATCAACCTTGACCAAAAAAACCTTTTTTTGATAGTTGTGACAAAAACCCACAGCATAACACCAAAAAAAAAACATCTCAAAGACATTCCCCTTTGTCCGACAAAACCCTTTTACCAAAAATTCAATGTATGTAAAAAGGCCCTAAAATCTGAAAAACCCCCTCCCTGAGAACTCTAAAACCCTGCAGACACTTCCCACCACCTCAAAACTACCATTAGAAAACATCTTATCCCCCATAAAAACCCCCTCAATTAACTAAAAACGAATACCACCTGACCATTTGACCCATAAACAAAATTTTAAATTCTCAGTCTTAAAAAAATGAATCCTGTGTTTACTCCAATACTGAAACAATAAACCGTGCCAAAACAAAAGCTTTCCATTGCAAAAACTCAAAAACCCTAGTTTTTACCCCACTTAGCCATAAAACCAACTTCCCCTCAAAATTTTTGTAACTTTTTTGAAAAATTTTAAAATTAAGAATAAAACTAAATATGCCCGAAATGCCTAGCCATGCTACCGTTCTATGGTACATTTCTGTAATTTTCAATTTTACTACATGTAAACCAAACAAAAACCCAAAATTTTCCCGTAAACTCAGCATTGTAATCCTTTTAGAGAAAAAAACTTTTTTAATTTAATTTTAATTTGAATGTGGCTCATTTAACCCTTTTAACAGCCCTGAACTTCCATCCTCGGTTTTTTAGCAGGACATCCGGGTTAAAAAATTTTGAAAGGTGATCCCTTTCACCGCAAACCCGTGTAGAAATTTCTGGCATTTGGCCAGCCAGGAAATATTGCAATCTAAAGCCGGGAAAGCCCCCGCCCGTGGTGCCCCATAAACCCTTCTAATACTCGCAATCGACCTCCCTCTTTCCTTAATTTTTCATGGGGCCCCCTTCTACTCTACCATTTCAAAGGGGCAAATTAACCGGGGCGGAAAAACCGGGGTTTCCTCCAAAAAGGGTCCAAAAAAAGGGCTCCCTTATGCCATGGAGTTTCCCCATCTCCGCCCCCAAGGAAACTCCCTTTTGTGTTTTTTTATTTCCCATGTTTCAAAACGTCCCCCCCCACTTCTGGTATCCAACTTTTCTGCATCCACCTCTGTGGTTACCTCTCCCTAGTCCCCTCCTGTAAACTAAATTTTTTTGCTGTCCTCGCTCAGAGTTTCCCCCCCTTCAATGCCTCGTCGATCTCCCCTTCTTTTTCTCTCTCACAAGCCCCGTAAACGACGAGATCTCGATGACACCTCCCCCCCAATCGTCCCCCCTACCCTTCCCCAAACGTCATAAAAAAGGGCCGTTAACACCTCCTAAAACCCCTCTTCCACCCCCCCAAATTTTAAACCCTTCCCCCTTTTCCCCGTACCTGGTTCTCCCCCTCTCACTGGTTTTTGTTTTCAAGTGTAGGGGGTTCACCCCCACCTAGTACGTACCTTCCTTTCCCCCCCCTTTTTTCCCCCCCAGGTTTCTTTTCCCCTTCTGCCCCCCTCCCCCGGGTTTTTTGCCTTTCTATCCCCTTTCCCCCTTCATCGTTTCCCCCCACCCCTTTTCGCCCCCCCTACTTTTGGGACAGTCCAATACAGTTCCAATCTTTTAAAATCATCCCCCCCAACCATTTTCCAAAATTGTCTCCCATACCCACGTATCTGAAACCCCCGAAACACTTGAAGCCCAAACTCTGGGAAAATATTGCAGAGACCAAACCCCAAAAAACAATTGGGCTTTTTATCCACCCTCCAAATCCCTTTTTCTCTCCTCTCCCATCCCGCGCAACTTTTTTTCTTCACACGCCCATTCCTTCGCTGCTTGAACGTTTTCCCAAATCCTCCGCATAGGGGCTTTTTTAACCCCTCAAGTCCATGGGAACCCTAACCTGCGGATTTTAGGGATCTTTATCATTGCCAATCAAGGCCAAATTTTTCCCGTGGAAATATACGCGGCCTCAGGGGAAACGGGGTGAGCTTCAGATGTTACTCTCCCAGTTTTCCCCCTGTTGGTGTTTGCTTCCCAGGAACCAAAATTACACTCTGCTGCTATCTTTTCCCATCTCAGGCTAAAATTTATTGATTCTTCAGATCCTTTCCTGATGGGACCTTCAATAAAAAGTGCCCTTTCTTCTATGCACTGATATTCCGTACCATCAGCTATTTGTTCATACCTTGCTGCATTACACAGCAGCCCATATCCACTTGCATAGGTGGAATACGCTCTGTTTCTTTATATCTCTCTCCTTCTTGGGCATTATCTTTTCCCGGGATATTGCCTTTCTTGTTTCGTCATTACAGCCACCGATTCTGTTACTTGGTGAGTTTAATGCCACCATTTCCTCTGGGGGTCTCACTGTGATCCCGTGGCATCCAGTTAGAGGCTTTTCTTGCCACCCACCCCTCCATGTTTTAAATACAGGCACTCACACCCATTTTTGATCCTCGGACTCACACTCTCTCTTGCATCGATCTCACAGTGTGCTCTTCCTCCACCGCATTAGACTTCATTTGGTCTGTTCCCCCGGGACTTACATGACAGCGATCATTTCCCAATCATTCTTACTTCCCCTTAAATATTCACCACCTCTTCGCATCCCACGCTGGCAATTTGATCAGGAAAATTTGGGAACCCTTTACTCACACCAAAAATGTTTTTTAGAGAGGTTCCTTCTTCGTCCTCCATAAATGAGCTTTTAAAACCTCTTCTCATCCTCTGTTTTAAAACCGCAGCTTCTCATTCTATACCCAAACTTCGGGCGGCATTCTCAGAAATGCATCCTTGGTGGTCTCCTGCTTGTGCTCGTGCAGTAACGTTTGAAACGCGCTGCATGGACAGGTACCGGTACAATAGAAACCACAGAGAGACTTCTTGATTTTAAGCAGAAGCGTGCGATCGCTCGCTGTTCATCCATGATGCTAAAAGGTCTTGCTGGCGAGATTATGTCTCCACCATCACCTTTTGCTTCCTCTATTAGTGCAATCTGGGAAAAAAGTACGAAAACTGAGTGGTAAAATATTCTCCTGACCCGCTCTTGTTTCTGCGGGTTGCCGGTGTGATATAGCAAACCCACTAGATTTGCCCAAAGAAATTGGCAATCACTGGTCCGTATTTCTCAGGGGCTCCATCTATTCCCCTCATTTCTTTTCCCCAAAGTCTGCCCGAGAGGTTAGCAAACCCCTTGGGCTTTTCTTCTCTCGAGAAGAACAGTAAATGTGCCTTTTACACTTCAAAGAACTGGAGGCAACACTCTCAGCTTGCCGATCAACGGCAGTTGGGCCCGACGACATTCATATTCGTATGCTACAACATTTACATCAGTCAGCCCTTGCAGTCCTATTACGCCTTTACAATCTTATTTGGTCACAAGGAGTTCTTGCACAGCTGTGGAATCCGCCATTGTTCTCCCTTTCCGCAAACCAGGCACTAACGGGACATGAAACCTCCCACTATCGTCCCACGCTCTTACCAGTGCAGTTTGCAAAGTGATGGAACGCCTAGTAAATAGACGTTTAAGTGTGGTATTTTGAGACACACAACATCCTCCACTAGTCAGTATGGCTTTCGTAAGGAACGTTCTACCATAGACCCCTTACTACACCCTTGGATACTATGTTCGTAATGCCTTTTGCGAATAACCACTCAGTTTTTTGCCATATTTTTTGACCTTGGAAAAGGGATATGACACAACTTGGAGGTATAATATTTTAGCCCAAGCCCACTCCTTAAGCCTTCGAGGCAATCTAAACCCTCCTTCCTTAAGAAAATTTTTAACTGACAGGCATTTCCCCTGTTTGGTTAAAAATGTACTCTCCCCGGACTCTATCCAAGCTGAAGGTGTCCCCCAGGGATGTGTTTCTGAGCACAACACTTTTTCCCTTGCTATTAATGATTTGGCCTCTAGTCTTCCCATCAAATATTTGGTCATCACTCATGTTGTGACTTCGCTATTGCCTGTGCAGACGCTGACTGTCCCTCATTACAGTTTCTCTCCCCCGCATGCAGTCGACCGTGTTTCCAATTGGGCCACCACATGTGGGTTTAAATTTTCCAGCACTAAAACCCACCAAATTACTTTCACTAGACGCTCTGTCATCTCCGATCACCCTTTGTACCTCTATGGCTCCCGTATCCCTGAACGTGATACAGTCAAGTTTCTGGGCCTCCTCTTTGATCGTAGGTTATCCTGGAAACCTCGCATTACCTCTCTGAAGGCAACTTGTCACAGCCGGCTGAACCTTCTTAAAACCCTTGCTCATCTTTCATGGGGAGCTGATCGTCGAACCCTCCTTCGCCTACATTCCACCCTTATTTTATCGAAACTTGATTATGGTGACCAGATCTATTCAGGGGCATCTCCTGCTACTCTCTCTAGCCTTAACCCCATTCATCACCAAGGATTACGTTTATGGGCCCTTTGGGGTTGCTTTTCGCCTCTTTCCTCTGCTCGCAATCCTCTTTTAGAATGCGAAACGACCATTCCTTATTTGTTCGCCGTGTTTACCCATCCCTCTTTGCTTCATTCGCTCTATGTCTTCCTTAAACCCTTCCATTTTAGGGGTACTTTTTGTAGCATCTTTATTTTTCGCCGCCCTGGTAAGTTTCCAGCTTTCGCATGTCTTTCTTTCTCTACTCCTTGCTACAAAGCCCACTGTCTTCCTACCCCTGGATTCCAGCTCTCTTTTCTTTACCACTTTCTCCTTCTCAAAGCCATCTGTGTACACAGATGGCTCTAAGTCTTCTGACAGCGTAGGATTCGCAGCAGTGTTTCCGGACAGCATTGTACAACGGCATTTACTATCTTCGGCTAGTATTTTTACTGCTGAATTGTATGCCATTCTTACAGCACTTATCCGTATTGCATCTATGCCTGTGCCATCATTTGTGGTTGTCTCAGCCTCCCTTAGTGCTTTACAGACTATACAGAAATTTGATACACCTCACCCCTTAGTCCTCCGTATCCAACTTTGGCTACGCCGCATCTTTACCAAGCATAAAGATATTGTTTTTTGCTGGGTCCCTGGTCATGTTGACGTACAGGGCAATGAACAGGCAGACACTGCTGCGCGGTCAGCAGTACATGACCTACCAGTTTCATATAGAGGTATTTCATTTACGGACTATTTTGCTGCAAAATCTTCCCACCTTCACACCCGTTGGCAACAACGTTGGTCTACTATGCTCGGCAACAAACTTCAATCTATTTAACCGAGTATAGGTTACTGGCCATCTTCTTATCACCAGTGTCGAGGTTGGGAGACTACTCTCTCCCTTCTTCGCATTGGCCATACTCGTCTTACTCATGGATATCTCATGGAGAGGCGCCCTGCTCCTCTCTGTGAGAATTGCCAAGCTCCATTATCAGTCAGCCACATTCTGTTGGACTGCCCACTTTATCAACGAGCACGCAGAATTTACCTCCATCGTCGTCTTCGCTCCGCTGCTCTCTCTTTACCTTCCCTTCTCGCTGATGGACTCACCTTTCATCCAGACTCTCTCATTGACTTTTTGACAACAACTGACTTACTTCACAAATTCTGATACCTTCAGCCCTTTCTACTTCAATCTCTTGCTACCCTCTACCCCGTACTATCCCTGCCCCGCTGTTTTCTGTAACCTACTGATCATCCCTCCTCCCTTCTGCATCCAATACCCTCGCTTCCTTCCTTCCCTGCAGCACTGTATAGCCCTTGTGGCTTAGCGCTTCTTTTTTTATTATAATATAATGGTAGCGGAATGTTGGTCGTAATATGGAGTAGCTTGCAGGAGCTCTACCTCTTCCAATAACGGTATCCGTCTTGTTCATCCTACGGTTGACTCTACAGGAGAACTGGTCCAGGAGCACTGAGGCTCCTGTAGAGGAAAATGACGTAATAGGTTGAGCAGTCTTTCATGCAGGGGGTGTTGCATTAGTAGTTGTGCCCAGAATGATCTATCGAGTGAGAGGTCAGGTAGACAGTTTGGCCAGGTTGAACAGGTAGATTGCACTACTTCAATGTCATTGTAACTGCCCTCCCGTATAGTACCATTGACCGATCCACTGAGCATTGCCTTGAGGGATATCGGGAGGTGTTGTTGTTCTGTGCAGGGCAATACCTTTGTTAGCCAAAAGCTCCTGAAGTTCGTTAATCATGAACGAAGGATCCCTGTCTGTTATGGAATATGCTTGGTATACCAAATAGAGAACAACTGTGAAAGACAACGAATAACCAGTTGAAGCAGTCATATTTGCACAGAAAAATCAAAGGGAACACAAAGGGGAAACTTGAATATTCATCTACTATGTTAAGGAAATATCTATTCTGATTTATGGATGGTAGAGATCCTTTGAAATCTATATTAAGTCTCTCGAAAGGCTTGGGTGATTTTATGAGACGAGTCGTCTCTGGCTGATGAAAGTTTGGCTTTGCATCTGCACATACTCTGCAAGCTCTGTCACTTTGCCGCACATCTTCCACTGAGTAGGGCATGTTCTTTGATTTGATAAATTGTACAGGAGCATAACTCCTGGGTGACACAAGCCTTGTGGAGCGCTTGAGAGTGATTGCAAATCATGAATGCTGCTCCAGATGTGGTACTGAATATCATGTCATAACCGATAGTTCCATCCACCAGCGTCATTATCTTGTCAAATCTTTATCCTACTTTTGGTGCTTCTTACGAACTTTATACATCATGGATCTTTGGTCAGGTTCCTTATGTGTGAAATGTTACCGTTAAAATAATGCTCCAGTGGGCGAAATGCCTCTATGATGGCCTGGCTTCTTTTGTACAGCAGCATAACACTTCTCTGATCCTTTAAAAGCTTCGAAAAAAGAAGGCTATGGTCGTCCTGCCTGAGATAAGACTGCCGCAATTGGCAATGTCAGATGCATCCGTTTTCCACTTCGATGGTTAGGGGACTCATCAGTGGCTTGAACTACTGAGTTTTCAATGTCCTGTATGAGAGTATGGAAAGTGGCTTATGCCTTCTTTGTCAAGGAAAATGTCGGTAGCACTCAATGGGCGGGACTATTTACTTGAATAGCTGTAGATACATTGTGAGTAATAAGTAAAGAGACCTCGAGTTTTACCTGGAGAGAGTTCCGGGGGACAACGCCCCGCGGCCGGTCTGTGACCAGGCCTCTGTGTGGATCAGAGCTGATCAACCAGGCTGCTTGCTGGCTCGCAAACCAACGTACGAGCACAGCCCGGCTGTCAGGAACCGACTTTAGGTGCTTGTCCAGTGCGTGCTTGAAGACTGCAGGTGGGTCTGTTGGTAATCCCACTTTGTTTGCTGCGGAGGTAGTTTGAACAGTCTCGGGCCCCTGGACAATATTGTATGGTTCTTAACGTGCTAGTTACACCCCTGCCTTTTCATCTGGAGGGGGATGTTGCATCGTTCTGCCAAGTCTTTTGCTTTCGTTAGTGAGTGATTTCGTGGTGCTCAAGTTCGGTACCAGTCCCTCTGGATTTTCACGGTGTATATACTATGTATCTCTCCGCCTGCATTCCAGGGATACAAGGTCAGGAACCTCAAGCGCTCCCAGTAATTGAGGTGTTTTATTCAAATTCAATTCAAATTCAAAAGTTTATTCTCTATAAGGATTGCATGCTGAGTTTACAGAAATTTGGTTAATTGTGTTGGTTTATATGTAGTAAAAATTGTGTGATTAAGAGTGTCCACTAGAATGCTTAGCATGGCTAGGCATTTCGGGAAGGACTTAGTTTATTCTTAATTGTAAAAATATTACAAATTATGAGGTAGTTGTATTATGGCCTAAGTGACTAATACTAGTTTGTGGGGTTTAGCAATGTGAATGCTTTTGTTTTGCGCACAGTACATAGTTTGCAGTTTGGAGTATCACTGGATTAAAATGTATTTTAAGAATGAGATTTAATATTCTGTGTTATGGTCAAATGAGTGAGTGAGTGTAAGTGTGAACCACCAGATGGTATTCGTGTAGTTAGTTGACTGGGTGTATCAGGGAGATAAATGTTTTCTAAGGGTAGTTTTAAAGGGGATGAATGTGTCTTGTTCTAGATTTTGGGTGGTTTTTCCGGTTTAGGGCCTTTGAATACTTTAAAAATTTTTGAAAAAGGTTTAGTGGGACAGGGGGAATTTTTGTAGAGATGTTTTGTCGGGTTTATCCCTGGGGGTTCTGCACAATATCAAGAAAGCGTTTTGGTAAAGGTTATATTAGGTTTAAGGCCCCGGGTAGATGTAATTCCCACAGTAGAAAGTGTTTTTCCCCCCAAAACTCTTCTTAAATCACAACCAAAGTTTCGTCTTGAACCCAAACATGAATCCTTAAGCTGTATTGATACTTAAGTCACACAGAACACTCACAAAATTATTTCGTTGATGGTTCTGTTCACCATTCCAACTGTGCAAGCTGGTAGTTCTGCAGTTGTCACACAGAGTGGATGCTCTCATAAAGAAATTGGAGCATGCATATCAATAACTGGGCCCTTCTCCCTTCAAACAGAACTGTTTGCCATACTCCTTGAACTCAAATGCCATCCAACGTACTACAGATTGACACTTTAAAATGTAACGATCTCTGTCATCCCATAAATGCTCTCAACTCATTAAAATATAAATGGTGGCATGCTTTTTTTTGTCAGAAGCCAGACATAGGGTATGGTAAATTGTGGACAGTGGATCAGAGTGCACGATGCTCTGGATTCCATCTCACATTGGTCTACACAATGCATTATAAAACTGATAAATTTGCTAAGCAGTATGCTTTCCAATAGGGTTACATTACAATCTTGGTTTTCAGTTAGCAGTTTGAAGACAATAATAAGAAAAGAAACTTCAAATGCACTTTTATTGACTTAAGAATTAGAGATTGACACAATCAGTGCATCTATCATCATTCTATTCTATCCATGCAGGAGAAGCCACTGCTATGGTGCAACCACAAGATAAGCAGACCTCCTTGATGTCACTACTGCCCGGCTCCGGCTTGGGTGCTAGTATCTATAAGATAAATTAAGATAAGATTTCGTTCGGATTTTTAACCCCCGGAGGGTTAGCCACCCAGGATAACCCAGGAAGTCATGCGTCATTGAGGACTGACTAAACTTATTTCCATTGGGGACCTTAATCTTGTCCCCCAGGATGCGACCACACCAGTCGACTAACACCCAGGTACCTATTTGCCTGCTAGATGAACAGGACAACAGGTGTAAGGAAACGTGCGAAATGTTTCCAACCCGCCGGGAATCGAACCCGGGCCCTCCGTTGTGAAGCGAGAGCTTTAGCCACCCAGCCACCGGGCCACCTATGTCTAAAGGGTTAAATCACCACCACCAGATGTAGACCAAACGAAATGTAAACGTTGCCAGAGTGGCTATTGTACACACCTGCGTCATTAATACTGACTGTGAAAAATTAATGATTCTTAGAAAACAATCACTCAGAAATGTTCAAGAAAGGGCAAAGTATTTTATCCGACATGGTATAGTTACAGACCAATCTGAGAAATACCTGACTGCGAGCTGTAAATAATGCATTACCATTGTTGTGTGTGGTGTGTGTGTGGTGTGTGTTGGTGTGGTGGGTGTTGTGGGTGTACTCACTAATTGTGGTTGCAGGGTTCGAGACTCAGCTCCTGGGCCCCACCTCCTTCGCTGAGTGCTACTATGTCACTCTCTCTCCCTGCCCCATAAAGCACTATCATACCTCGCCTTAAAACTATGTAGGTTCCCGCCACCACTACGTCACTTTCTAGGCTATTCCCCACGGCCTGACTACTCTATGACTGAAGAAATACTTCTTAAACATTCCCTTTGATTCATCTGAGTCTTCACTTCCAATTGTAACCTCTTGTACTGTGTCCCTTCTCTGAACATCCCCGTCTTGCCCACCTTGTCATTCCGCACAGTATTTTATATGTTCGTTATCATGTCTCCCTGAGCCCATCCGTCCTCCAGTGTCCGTCAGGCAGATTTCCCCTCAACCTTTTCTTCCGTAGACCAATTCCCCTAGCTCTCTGGACTAGTCATGTTGCAAACCTTTGCACTTTACCTAATTTCATGAAGTGCTTGACTGAAGGCTTACTCCAACCCTGTAACAACTTCAGTCAGTAAACCAGGCTGGCTCCTCCTCAGGAAAATTAGTGTATAGAAAAAGAAATAATAACAGACAAACAACATTTTATTATATAGAAATATAAAATGTAAAACACTTAAATATGAAATATTAATCCTACATTAAAGAAAAATGAAAAATGAAAAATATAAATGATAACGAATTCAAGCGCTAATTAAATTGGGTGTCTGTGTTGGTGACACGCTGCTTGTTGAAATCGTAGCCGTTGCTGATGAGGGGGGGGGGGTTCGCAGGTGTTGTGACCATCCACTTGCTAGTTCTTCACAGTATACCCAGTGAGTATAATATCGATCCCCGATACAGGAAAAGCAAGGTTCTTTACACTGCAATGCTGTGGAGTTACGTCCTGCAATTTTCAAACAGGTGCACAGGTAGTTAGATCAAATTGGTCGAGTCCTATGAAGTTAGTCCTTCTCCATCATTTCTGCTCGTTGATAGCCAGTGACCCTCTCTGACATCCAAGCTGGAAAAGATAGACAGTACTACCCACTGCTTAAATAATCACTCTCCATGGCAATATGATACTTAAAAGATGTGGTGTAATTATTACAACATCAACATAGACCAAGCTGAAAAGACAAAGTTTATTATTGATCAAAAGTGAAGCACTTCAACCAATATATCCACTATAATACAAGGCAAGGCATCTACTTACAGTAAGTTGGGAGCTGTGAGTCCAGTGATTTACTGTTTGACCCAGAGCCCCACACGTCCACCTTCCGGGGGGAGGGGAAGATGGGGAGGGGAAGGGATAGCGGGAGCTAACGAACCTACCTTACAAGCAGCCGGCAGTCAAACTATCCACTTTCAGGGAGGGGAGAAAAAAAGCGGGAAAAACGGGAGCTTGACTTACCTACCTTAACTAGTAGCCAGCAACAAACTATCAATTTAGGGTTGGGGGAGAAAAGCGGGAATATCGGGAGCTAACTGACCCTGACCTTAACGAGTAGCCGGCAATGAAATTATTGTTAATATTATATATTATATACCCTCTCACTCCTATCTATTTGAACATTTCCGCTCACACTCCCCATACCAAGACTTATAGTCAGGAGTATAAGAAAAATAGGCGAGGAAAAGTTCTAAATGTGGAAGTCGCGTAAGCAACAAATTCTACTGACTGTCACGACTTAACCCGTCAGAGAAATAATTGGATTGAACCATTGATATACACAATATGGAACTTAAAAGCCTGGAGTGCCAAAGTCCCCCTCAAGAGGCGACTGTTTGGTTCCCTTACAAAGTTTCTAGGTATATCAAAGGTTTGTGGTAGTTTCTAAAATGAATTCTTTTCCCCAGCAAATAAAATTTAAGTTGGAGATTACCCCACACAAGGCCGACACATTCCTTTTCTATTGTGGAGTATTTTGTTTGTCTGCGGGAAGGATTTCCGGCTTAGGAAGCATACAGGTGAAGGGAGTACCATCATGTATTGTAGTACACCGCACCTAAGCCAGTATGGAGGCATCAGTTCTCGAAACAAATTGTTTTATTAATATCTGGAATCTTAAGTATAGGTCTTTCGAAAAGATATTTTTAATAATCTCTTTAAACTTTCCCGAGCTACATCGGAAAGTGTCAAGAGTTTCGCTTCACAGACTTTTTAAGGAATGTCCGATAAGAGTCCTGTAAGATCAGCAAGATTTCGGGATAAACCGTGCATAAACATTTACAGAACCAAGAAAAACTATGCATGATATTCTGGTTTTGGGAATTTAAATTCTAATAAAGCTTTGATCTACTGGGAAGAGGCTGCAAGAGTTATAAAAAAGCTACAGTCCAAGAGATCTAATTCCTTGTTATACGCCAAGGAAGCATTTTTTCTTCGGCTTGGCAGTGAGGCCATGTGAGCGTAACCTACGCAAAAACCTGATGTTAATGTTGGATATGTTCGCCCCAAGAGGAGTGTTATGTTACGTAAATGTTATCGAAATAAACAGAAACATTTTGGCATATTACCCAAGACCTTTCTCATCATCTCACGTCAGGTAGCACAGGCAGTTAACAAAAATCCGAAGTACATAGTTCTATAACTGCATTCAGGTCCTTAGGTGTAGGAAAAGCGGTGTACTGCTTAGAAGAAGGATCTAACATTACTTGATGATATGCCTGTGCAATATCAATCTCTGAAAAGAAGAAGAGTCATATAAGTTGGGGGTGGGAGATCAAATCTATTAAGGGCATATGCTCAGCTCCACTGAGTTATAGCATTAAGGCTCTGAAGTCAATAGCATTCATATGATTATCCTCCTTCTTAACCCTGACACTGTGAACATATGAAGAACTGAAGGTTCCAATGATCTTTATTTAATAATTTGTCTTACCTTCTGTTATTGCAATCCCTGAGGTGAACTGGAAACGGGTATAAATTTCCGTTGATGGGAATTGAAGTCCGTCAATAAGGTCAATCGTATGGACTACCCGTGAGGTAACACCTGGAATATCAGTAAAGACGTCCTGAAAAGTTACTACACAATGAAGTAGTTCATGTCTCTTAGGCATCCAAAGATTCATTAAATAATAAAGTGGTGCATCCGAGTGTCAAGAGTCACCAAGTCCATGTAGTTCTCATCATAGTCTAAGTTTAGTTGTCATTACGCACACCTACATTCCTCATTTGTCTTATCAAGTTCGTGTGGAAAAACAAAGTCAAAGTTGTTAAGCGCAGTTTAACTGAATTGTCTTCGTAATATTTCTTAAAGATGTTGATATGATAAATCTTTAGTTTCCCCTTGACTTTCAATGAGGTAGTCAACTTTCCCACAAATTTTAAACTACCTTAAACGGACCTTCCATCTACTAATAATTTATTTTGACTTAATCGGCAAAAGTTACAAGAACTTCATCTACTCTAAAACTTCTCCTCTGACTTTTTGGAGTCAAAATAGGTTTTGTAACTGGTGCCATTGACAAGCTAGGTTTTTTCGAAACTATGTCAGAGTCTCCTCAAGTTTGATCTAAGGTCAAGGAGAAACTGGTAAGAAGACTGAACCGTCACATTTACCTCCTCATTAGTCCATAATCATAAAGGATGGGCACATGGCCACCTCTGGCCTTCTATCCATAAGAGAAGTTCAAAAGGTGAATAACTCCAAGTCACTGGAACTTCCTCATGGCAAACAAAGCACAGGGTAGGTAACGATGCCATCCTTGGTTTAAGGGACAAAGTTTCTTAAAGAATGGATGAGAAACGAATGCTGGCGCTCAATCCTCCCAATACAGCTGGGAAGATAGGGTGTTGGTGAAGAGAGGCTTCACTGTTCCCAGAAGTTTGGTATAGATTTGCATTAAGTCATATGTGAATTGTGTCCCACGTTCAGCCATACAAAATTTCTCTAGGGATTCCCACTCGAGCAGATGGACAAAAAGGGCTTTAGGCCACCTCTGTATATTTATGGTCTTTAAGGTAACGGCTTCAGGGAAGCCTCGAAAGCATAATCAACTAATGTTAATATATATCTATGTCCCCCAAGATGATAGTTGGAGATAAAGGCCAACGATTCAATAGCTACTCTTTCTTCAAACGGTACGTAAAGATAGGCATTTTTTTGACATAGGTACTCGCCTGGTACCGTCGGGAGGATGACAGTTGTCAAACTTTACACGATCATCAATAGTTAGCGACATCCTTAGGACTTTTTAGGCCAAAATAGTTTCCCTAATTTTATTTAAAGTTTTACCGATGCGAGAAAATTCCGCCACTGCAGTCATTGAGCCGTCAATCCATTTTAAGAACAGTTCTCTGCATTGACTTGGAACAACTATGAATGGAATAGTCTATCTCATTTCTGAATTTATTTGAAACTGACTTGTAACAAGATACCTTTTATATATTCAATTTATATGAAAAGTTTTCCTTGGATCACTTGATTTTGTTTAGGCGGCATTATGGCAATTCTGAAGAGAAGGGAATTTACGTTGTAAATGACAAAGGAGTCTTCGATATATCTAAAGATGTACAGTCAGGGAAAATCAAAGGATACAGTAGGAGAAGCCTGGCTTTGTCTGAGCCCTGAGCAAGACATTTATGGTATCCGGAGGTGATACCTTCACTTTCATTCTAACAAGTGAACCGTGATCCTACTCTCGCTTTCGAGAAGATCATCACTGTTTTAATCCCACATTAATCTCCGAGACAAATTGTACTCATCTGAACTTGCTGCGGTGGGGCTTCTCTGACTCTACAGGCAGAGGATCTGAAACACTATATCCATCTTTTGTTGATGAAAGGTCAACCTCTAGAAGGAAGAAGGGGCACCTTTTACATACCTATTAAAATGGAGCAAGAAGTGATGGGAGCTAGTACGCATCAGACCAACCTGTGAACCATTTAGACCTAATGTAACAACGGATGTAGAAAAGTGTACTGTACTGTGCCCAATTAGTCTGAAAGATGCAGAGGAAGAGTGTCTTAAGTTAGAAACAGCTTATCAGAATGACTATACATTTCTCCAGTGTCACGTAAAATGGTAGATACATTAAGTCCATTAACTGTTCCTGAACCATAAGGGTGCTTGGTCATACAAGTCTTAAAATCATCTTCCCACTTTTTTTGGACCTTCTTAGAGGAAATCTGGATGTTTTATGTACCTTTAACCCACCACACAAATGACAAACAGGAATAAAAGAGTCATTTTACTTTCCACTAGAGGCTTTGATTTCTAAAGGTCTGATGAACCTTGCCCTTTAGGTCTTTATTATAGGAATTGTGAGCCTCAGCATACAGGTCCAGCAGCTCAGCAACTTCCTCAGCTTTAATCAGGTTACGTTCTCTGATGAATGTTCGTACCGGTGAGGGAAAGAGCTGTCAGGAACCTGGTCACAACCATGAAGTCTCTAAGTAGATTTCATAACTGGGATCAATTCCTGAACTATCTATCCAAAAGTCCGAACAAACGAAAGAGTGTTACTGTAACTGGCTGAAAGTTCTGGCCAGGCATGTAAGGTGGCATAATACCGAAATCTTTCTGTAAGAAATTAGTGTTTTTTTTGATATGCTTTAAGGATTGCCTTCTTTGTAGTTATAATTACATATGAAATCCTGTGACAAAGTTGGCATAGATATTTCAAGGCTGTACCAGAAAATAACATTCCAAACCTTGGTAGCCCAGGTGTCAGCAGGCATTCATAGAGGGTAAGCGGCATATTCAAACCTGATAATGTATGAAGTTATGTCTCCCCCTCTGTGAAGGGAGGTAAATTAAGGGTGTTGGAAAATGTGCACTAGCTGCACGTTGTTTCCTTTACTCCATTCATCTAATTGCTGTGTGAGAAATTTAACTTCTTATTCTCAAATTCAAGGCGAGTTTGTTCGAGCTCGCGGATCCTTTTCTCTCTCTAACTCATATTCTCTGTCTTTGCTCCTTTCCCCTACAAGTTCCTTTATTTAACCTGTTTTCCTCCACGTAACTTAGCTTCTGTCTCACGATCAAGGTCTATCATGCTCCATTTTGTCTTCTTTCATTCTCTCTCTCTCTCTCCTTTTCTCTTCTCTTCGATTCTCTCTCTCTCTTTTTTCTCTTCCTCTTCTTTCCTTTCTAACTGTCTTCTTCTCTCTCAATTCTCTCTTCAAGTCTTTCCTGATCTTAGCACTAATGAAAGATTCTAAATTTTTCCCTGTTATCCTAACTTACTTCCAGCGTTCATCCAAAACTGGTATTCATCCATACTTGTAAGAATAACATAACAACCAGGGTGAAATGAAACTGGTATTAAAGAAAACGGAGGGTGTCAATTCCTGCTACCGCTCAAACTGTAAATAAACCATAGGGCTCGATCCCTGGCTTCAATTAAACAATATGCATTAACGAAAACGAAAGGATCTATGCCGCTCTGAGCAAACAGTAAGTAGAATGGGTCCCCTGACCAATCCAATCTTCCTCACAATAAAATCAAGAGTGTCCTATGACAGTTTCCCTTGATAACAATGAAAAAAGCTCAATGAACAAGTTGTCACTGAAAATCTCGGGTCCCTAGAGTCTAATCCTCCAATGTTTTTCAAGCTACATAACAATTAGGTTGAAGAATTAAATATTTATAACCTGCCTGACTGACTTACAATAAATTAGACTATAACAATCACCAAATCTTTCAAATACCTTACTGTAGTCCCTACCATAGAAAGGGGGGGGGGGGGGGGGGGGGGGGGGATATTACCATGCTGGTGGTTACACCGTCTGTGGTATGGCAGTGTTGAAGGGTCCAATGGTAACTTCCGATGGATTGATTCTTGATTCAGAGCGTTAAACCTGGCAAGGTCGCCACTTGTGAAGCTTACTCAGCCCTGTAACAACTTCATTTCAGTATTACCCAGCTGGCTCCACATCCCAGAAAATTAGTGAATAGAAAAAGAAATCTAATAACAGACAAACAAACACTGTTATTATATAAAAATAAAAATGTAAAACACTAAATATGAAATATTTATCCTACAATAAAGAAATGAAAAATGAAAAATAAAATGATAACTGAATTCAACGCTAATTTAATTGGGTGTCTGGTGTTGGTGACACCTGCTGTTGAAATCGTAACCGTTGCTGATGTGGGGGGGGTTCGCTAGTGTTGTGTGACCATCCACTGGCTAGTCTTCAATGTATACCAGTGAGTATAATATCCCATGCAGGAAAGCAGATTCTTTACCGCTGCAATGCTGTGGATTTACGTCTCCAATTTCATACAGGTGCACAGGTAGTAGATCAAATGGCGAGTCTCTGGACTTAGCCTTCTTCATCATTTTCTGCTCGTTGAATGCCAGGTGACCCTCTCTGACATCCGAAGCTGGAAAGGATAGATAGTTTCGCCACAGCTTAATAATCACCTCCATGCAAGTTTGATACTTAAAAGCTGTGGTGATATTACAACATCAATATTGAGCAAGGCGAAAAGACTAAGTTTATTATTGATCAAAAGTGATCTTTCACCAATAAAATCCACTAGAATAACAAGGCAGGCAACTACATACAAAGAGTTGGAGCTGTGAGTCTAGTGATTTACTGTTTGACCAGAGCCCCACACGTCACCTTTCGGGGGGGGGGCGAAGAGGGAGGGGAAGGGATAGCAGGAGCTAGACTGACCCTATCTAAACAAGCAGCCCGCAGTCAAACTATCACTTTCAGGGAGGGGGAGAAAAGGCAGGAAAAATGGGAGTGTGACTTACCCTACCTTAACTAGAAGCCGGCAGTGAACTACTGTTTACTATATATATTCCCTCTATACCTATCTATTGAACTTTTCCCTCACACTTTCCGCTAGTCAATATGGCTTTCGTAAGGGTCGTTCTGCCATAGACCCCTTACTACGCTTGGATACGTATGTTCGTAATGCCTTTGCTAATAATCACTCAGTTATTGCCATATTTTTTGACCTTGAGAAGGCATATGACACAACTTGGAGGTATAATATTTTGGCCCAGGCCCATTCCTTAGGGCCCCCGAGGCAATCTACCATCCTTCCTTAAGAACTTTTTTAAATGACAGACATTTCCGTTTTTCGAGTCAATAATGTTCTTTCCCGGACTTCGTCCAAGCTGAAGGTGTCCCTCAGGGATGTGTTCTAAGCACAACACTTTTTCTCCTTGCTATAAATGATTTGGCTTTTGTTCTTCCACCCAATATTTGGTCATCCTCTATGTTGATGACTTCGCTATTGCTTGTGCATGCGCTGACTGTCACCTTATTGCAGTTTCTCTCCAGCATGCGGTCGACCATGTTTTCCACTTGGGCCAACCCCCGCATGGGTTTAAATTTTCAAGTACCAAAACTCACCAAATACTTTCACTAGACGCTCTGTTATCTTGATCATCCTTTGTTTCTCTATGGCTTTCCTATCCCCGAACGTGATACAGTCAGGTTCCTAGGCCTTCTCTTTGACCGTCGGTTATCCTGGAAACCTCACATTACCTCTGAAGGCAACTTGTCACAGCCGGGGGAACCTTCTTAAAACCCTTGCTCATCTTTCCTTTGGGGGCTGATCGTCGAACTCTGCTTCGCCTACATTCAAGCCTCGTTTTACGAAACTCGATTATGGTGACCAGATTTATTTCCCCGGCCTCTCCTGCTACTCTCTCTAGCCTTAACTCTAAACCATCACCAAGGCTTACGTTTGGTGCCTTGGTGCTTTTTTGCTCTTCTCTGTTGAGAGCCTCTATACAGAAGCAAATGTTCCTCCTTGTCTGATCGCCGTGATCCCATTGCCTTCGCTACTATGTACGCTCTCACGATCTACACAATCCTTCCATTTATAGAATGGTCACCGATATTAGTAGACATTTTTTATTCGTTCGCCGCCCCCGTTTGCTCCGTCCTTTTCTCTTCGCCTACATTCACTCTTGTCTTCCCTTCAGTTACCAACTTTATATGTTCATGTAGCATCTCACTTTTCCCTACCCCCCCGGAAGTTCCAGCTGTTCGGGTCTGTTCTTTCACACTCCCTTGCTCGAAAGCTCAACTGCCCACGGTGGCTTCCCGCTCTCTTTTTTTTTGATCCTTCCCCACT
>NC_069457.1:34423124-34495316 GCF_026875155.1 Cherax quadricarinatus | reverse complement strand
GCAGAGGAAATTTAAAATCCAAAAGGGGGACGCTCAACTTTAAGCCTTTTCCCATTATTCTTCTCGTTGATTGAAGGTGACTCCTCGTCATCTAAGAGTAGTTTTGGGACTGTGAGTCAGTGTTTTACTGTTTGCCAGACCCCACACGCCACCTTTCGGGGGGGGGGGAAAGGAAGGGAAGGGATAGGGGAGCAGACTGACCCACCTAAACAAGCGCGGCAATAAAACAACATTTTAGGGGGGGGGGAAAAAGACGGGAATAGCGGGACGGACTAACCCAACTAAACAATACCGGCAATGAAACTATTTTTACTATATACCCCTCGCTACTCCTTCTATTGAATTTTTTCCCCCCTCACACTCCCCCTACCAAACTTAATCAGGAGTATAAGAAGAATAGGCGAGGAAAAAGTTGTAACATATGGAAGTCGCGTAAGGCAAGAAATCTTCTACGACTGTCATGACTTAACCAGTCAAGAAATAATTGGATGAACCATTTTATAAAACAATATGGAACTTGAAAGCCTGGAGTGCCAATGTCCACCTCAAGAGGCGACTGTTGGTTCCCTTAAAAGTTTCTAGGTATATCAAAGGTTTGTGGTCCGTTTCTAAAATGAATTCTTTTCCCAGCAAATAAAATTTAAGTTTGGAGATTCCCCACACAAGGGCCAAACATTCCTTTTCTATGGAGGAGTATCTCGTTTCTGCGGGAAGGAGTTTCCGGCTTAGGAAGCATACAGGGAAGGGAGTACCATCATGGTATTGTAGTAGCACCGCACCTAAGCCAGTATTGGAGGCATCAGTTCTTAAACAAAATGTTTTATTAATATCTGGAATCTTAAGTATAGGGTCTTTCAAAAAGATGCTTTTAACCCTTTGACTGTTTCAGGGCCCTCTCTGAAACTGTCATTCTATGTCGCCAAATATTCGAAAAAAAAAATTATTATTTTTTCTTATGAAAATGTTAGGAATATTTTTACTAGTGTTTTAAGCCTAAAAAAAATTTTTTGCCATCAGTACTTACCGAGATATAGAGCCGCAAAGTTTGCAGAAATTGACGTGCGTACGGCAACAGCGGCGACTGCCGCCCACCCGGTATTCTTTTATTTACTCTAATTCAAAGGTTTCTTGCATTTTTCAATATTTTTCTTTTCCAGGTAACTTATGTGGCCTGTGAGCCCAATGAAAAGGTGCATTCTTCAAATATACACTCATTATTTACAACACAATAACAGAACAAACTTTATCACTATTAGTTTGTGTAACACTTTGTTTACACAAACAAACAATACAAAACAATTTTTAAATTACTATTTGTTCCATAATATATATACATATGTACAGTCACTAACCACGTTCCTAGAACTGCTGCAGCTTGTGGAACTCTTTGAAACATGGGTATATGCAGAGGGCACTTCACACTCCTCACACATAAAACGAGTGTCTCTGCGTGTTTGTGGGCGTTTTGTGGTATGCATACATACATAACACCTCTTCTGAGCTTTTTTCCTTGGCAGTATAGGAGGCAGTTGTATGGGGTAGTGATCACCAGGCTCCAAACGAGATGACGTCTGTGGCGCTGGTCTATTGCAGGAGTTGCTCCTTTGTACTTTGCATTATTTGTCTGATTACGACAGGCAAAATTCACCATATTTTGGTGTTTTGTTGGTCTTCAACTTGTATATGTTATAAGCATTTAGCTAAGAGATATCAACAAAAATGGAAAAAAAGTTTGATATACCACTTAAAAACTCTTGCGTACACAGTCTGCAAACCCAATCTGCATGTCACATTTGTCCACTAAGCGCAAAATGAGGTTGTAGTCCATGACAGCTGCGGCTTTAGAATGGGTTCTTGTCTCTCTGTTGTCCCTGCCACGGGTCCATTCGTTGTGTGAACTATGTCAACAATGTGACATCACGTTTGTCATGCCACCGAAATGCCATGATGTCATTGGCAGCAAAGGCTTCCCACCTCACCTCTGCGAGTGCCAGCGTCGAACCTTGGCATATGTTTGCGATTACCACGCACTGTGCCACACACTTCTGTCAAGTTCACTCGCAAGAAATCACTGAGTAAGGGGCTTGTGTACCAGTTATCAGTAAATAACAATATGCCCCTTACCAAGATATGGTTCCATCTTTGTTCGAACCACATCACCAGAGATACCCAATAACTTCATGGTATCTCTCAAAGTATTACCCGCCAGTGTACACAATAATATTCTAAAACAAGACCACTTCTGCAATCACACAGTACAAATAGCTTTATAAACCCAAAGCGTTTCCTCTTGCTTGGTATATATTGCTTGAATGAGAGTCTTCCTTTGAATAAAATCAAGGACTCATCAATAACAAACTTTCCCGAAGGGGTAAAAATACATGCAGCACTTTTGTTTCAGGTACATAAACACATTTCTTATCTTATATAACCTGTCGCTTCTGTCAGGCCTGGTTTTTGTCTGAAAAGTGTAACATACGCAACAGTATCAGGAAACGATTGACACCTATAATGTCACTAAAACCTGGAGTTGAAAATCAGGCGATCTTTTTGTCCAGTATGTGGTGACAGTGTGCTTATACACATGTGGCATAAGCATTATTGTGGCAAAAAACAGGTACATCTCTGCCACAGTTTTCTCCTTCCACTTTGTAGCCGTGAAATTTTTGGGGAGAGAATTGTATTTGCCATGGTGTATTCACAGTATGTGTTTGGGTTTTCCCCGACAATGATGTCCATCAGGGGTTCATCAAGAATAACTCAAAGCAGTCCAGTTCACTGGGATTGTTCCCAAGTGGACAAATGGCTTTATTCCACTTTGTGTTTCATCAAAGCATGGGGGCTGGGAACAAACTCGTCACCGTCCTGCCAATCCCAGATGCGGTCCCGCTGGTGGGTCTGGATATTGTACCCTGGTTGTGGCTGTGGTTGTGGCTGTGCAGGTCGTGTGGTGCAAGGTTGTGGCAGTGTGGGGTAGGTGAGGCTGGTTTTTCTGCTGATCAGCCGCGTGGCTAGTACGTGGCCCGGTGATGGGCCCACATGGGCCGTGCCACCCTCACATCACCACCACTGCCCCCTCCCTCACTGTCACCATTCATACCCATCGTTACAATATCTCATCTTCACTATCAGGTCGTGGTGTTGGGCCACGGGATGTGCTCCCAGTTTCTCCTTCCCCTTGGACAACCCTATGAAACACTACCAGACCGCATGCTACGTCGTACATACTGGCGCTTCACTGGGGGAATATTCACTCTCACTGTCACTAGAAATGCTTTCAATGACCTTGAAATCACTATCACTATCACTGCTATCATCAGGGTGTTGTACACGACCAAATAGTTTCCTCTTTCGTCCTGGTACAGGCGAACGTGAACAAGCCGGCACAGCACCAGAGGTCGAAGGTTGTGGGTCATCTGGGTTTTCGTCACTATTTACTTATCCTGGGCACTTTTTTCGGTAACACTCACTTGAAAAAACCCTTGAATTTTACTGTCACTGACACTTTCATCGCTGTTAGAGCTATCACTTGGGAACAAAAGACCTCCAATCCGCTGAGGAGTGAGGAACTTCTTACCGAGAGGCATGGTGAAAATGGACTGAGAACATGGCGTTCCCACAATGCACCGCTAGGTCCCAGATTTTTTTCACAGGGTGCACACCGACCACTGAGACCCATTCTCTCCCGTGTAGGCCTATCAGCCTTTGGCGCTCGATTTGAAGCCGCTATAATTTGTGCGTATAAATACGTCAGAAACATTGGCTCGTAAGACGTATTTATATGTCAGAAACAGTCAAAGGGTTAATCTCGTTAAACTTTTCCCGAGCTACGTCGGAAAGTTCAAGAGGTTCCTTCACAGACTTTAAGGAAGTCGGATAAGATGCCTGTAAGATCAGTAAGGTTCGGGATAAACCGTGCATAAAAATTTACAGAACCAAGAAAGCTACGCATGAGCTTCTTGGTTTTGGGGAATTTAAATTCTAATAAAGCTTTAATCTTACTGGGGAGAGGCTGCAGAGAGTTATTAGAAAGTATCAGTCCAAAATCTAATCCTGTTAAAACCCAAGGAAGTATTTCTTGGGCTCGGCAGTGAGGCTAGTGAGTGTAACCTACGCAAAACTGATTTTAATGTTTGGATAGTTCGCCCCACGTGGAGTCATTACGTAAATGTTATCAAAAAAAAACTGAAACATTTGGCATATTACCCAAGACCTTTCTCATCAGTCCTCATTTGGGTAGCACAGGCAGTTACCAAACCGAAGGGCATAGTTCTATATTGCATCAGTCCTTGGTGTGAAAGAAAAGCGGTGTACTGCTTAGAAGAAGGATCTAACATTACTTGATATGCCTGCGCAATATCAATCTCTGAAAAAAAAGGAAGCGTCATAAAATTTTTTGTGTAGATCGCTATCTATTAAGGGCATAGGCTCATGCATCCCACCGAGTTATAGAAATAAGGCCTCAAAGTCGAAGAAAGCTAAAATGAATTATCCTCCTTCTTAACCATGACTACTGGTGAACAATATGAAGATACTAAAGGGTTCAATGATCTTTATAAATTTTTAAAATAATTTGTCTACCTCTGGGTCAAAGCACCCCTAAGGTGAACTGGAACGGGGTATAATTTTCGTTTGATAGGATTGCCCCGTCACTAATCAATTTTAAATGGACTACCGGGAGGTAACCTGGAATATCAGTAAAACGTCTGAAAAGTTACTCCCACATTGAAGTAGTTTCATGTCTCTTATGGTCATCCAAAGATTCATTAATATTAATGTTGGTTGCCCCCGATGGTCAAAAGTCACCAAGTCATGTAGTTCTTCATCATAGTCTAATTTAGAGGTGTCATTTTACGCACACCTTAAATTCTTCAGTTGTCGTATCAAGTTCGTGTGGAAAAACAAAGTCAAAGTTATTAAGGCAGTTAACCGAATTTCTTTGGAAAATATTCTTAGGTTGTTGATATGAGTAAAGCTTAGGTTTCCCCTTGACTTCTATGAGGTAGTCAACTTTCCCACAAATTTTTAATACTTTATAGGACCTTTCCATGCTACTAATAATTTTTTAAACTTGATAGGCAAAAGAAACAAGAACTTCATCTCCTACTTTAAAACTTCTCTGACTTTTGGAATCTAAATAGGTTTTGTACTGGTCCATTGACAAGTTTAGGTTTTTCGAAACTATTCAGGGGTCTCCTCAATTTTGGATCTAAGGTCAAGGAGAAACGGGTAAGAAGACTGAACCTCAGCACTCACCTCCTCATTAGTCCATAAGTCATGAAGGATGGGCAATGGGGCCTCTGGCCTGTCTGCTATAGAGAAGTTCAAAAGGTGAAAACCCCAAAGAGTCACTGGGAACTTCCCTCATGGCAAACAAAGCACAGGGTAGGTAACGATGCCACTCCTTAGGTTTAAAGGACAAAGTTTCCTTAAAATGGACTTGAGAATCGAATGCTGGCGCTCAATCCTCCCATACAGCTGGGAAGATAGGGTGTGGTGAAGAGAAGGCTTCACTCCCCGAAGTTGGGGATAGATGTTGCATTAAGTCAATGTGAATTGTTCCCACGGTCAGACAAATTTCTCTAGGGGTGCCCCCTCTGGAGAAGATGGACAAAAGGGCTTCAGCCACCTCTGTAGTTTGTTATGGCTTAAGGGTATGGCTTCAGGAAACTCGAAGCATAATCCAACTAAGTTAATATATATCTATGGTTTCCCCCAAAGAAAGTGGAGATAAAGGACCAACGATTCAATAGCACTCTTTCAAACGGACCGTAAAGATAGGGATTTTGACCATAGGTACTCGCCTGGTACCTCGGGAGGATGAAAAGTTGGCAAACTTACACGATCTACAATAGGTAGTGATATCTGAGGACATTTTTGGCCAAAATAGGTTTCCCTAATTTTATTTAAGGTGTTACATGCGAGAAATGTCCGGCCACTGGCAGGTCATGAGCCATTTTAAGAACAGTCTCTCTGCATTGACTTGGAACAACAAGATGGAATAGTCTGTCTCATCTGAATTTAATTTGAATACTGACTTGTACAAGATACCTTTTATATATTCCAAATTAATATGAAAAGTATTTCCTTTGGATAACTTGATTTTGTTTAGCGGCATTATGGCAATTCTGAAGAGAAGGGCAATTATTTGTAAATTGACAAAGGAGTCCTCGATATATCTAAAGGCTTAGTCAGCGAAAACAAAGGGGGATAGTCGGAGAAGCCTGGGGTTTGGTCTGAGCCCTATCAAGACATTTATGGTATCGGGGGTGATATCTTCACTTTCATCTAACAAGTGAACCGGGGATCCTACTAACCTCGCTTTCGAGAGTAGCATCACTGGTTTTTAATCCCACATGAATCTCACGAGACATGTCTCATCCCGAACTTTCGAGGGGCTTCTCTGACTCTACAGAAGAGGATCTGAAACCATTATGTCCACCTTTGGTGATGAAAGGTCAACCTCAAAGGAAGAATGGGACTTTTTACATTAAACCCATTAGTACGGAGCAAGAAGTGATGGGGGCTGTACGGGTTCAGACCAACCTGTGAACCATTTTAGACCTAAATGAACAACTATGGAGGGTAGGAAAAGTGACCGACGGCCCAAGTAGTCCTGAAAGTATAGCAAGGAATGAGTTTCTTTAAGGTTAGGAACAGCTTATCATAAAATGACTTATACATGTGGATCCAGTTGTCTCGTAAAATGGTAGATACAGTAAGTCCATTAACTGTTCCTGAACAGAGGGGTGCTTCTTCATTACAGATCTTTAAAACATCCTTCCAACTTATTGGACCTTCTTAGAAGGACATTCTGGACGATTATGTCCGCTTACACCACACAAATGACAAACAGGAATAAAAGAAGTCATTTTACTTTCCACTAGAGGCCTATGATTTCTTAAGGTCTGATGAACCCTAGCCCTTAGGGTTCGCATCCTTTAGGTTCTTTATAGGAATTGTGAGCCTCAGCATAAAAGTCAGGCAGCCTCAGCAACTTCCTCAGCTTAAAAAAACAGGTTACGTTCTCTCTGATGAATGTTCAGTAAGCTGGATGGAAAGAGCGTCAGGAACTGGTCAGCCAACATAATCCCGAAGAGATTTCATAACAGTGAACTTCCTGAACTCTCAATCCAAAAGGTCGAACAAACAAAGAGTGTAACCTGTAACTGCTGAAAGTTCTGGCCAGGCTGTAAGGTGGCATACCTGAAAAATCTTTTCCTGTAGGAATTAGTGGTTTTTTGTATGCTTAAGGATTGCCTTCTTCAGTAGGTTATAATTACATCTGATTCCTGGGCGACAAAGTGCATAGTTATTCAAGGCTGTACCAAGAAAATACATTCCTAACCTGGTTAGCCCCAGATGTGACAGGTGCCATTCACAGAGGGTACGGTATTTCAAACCTAAAATGTATTAAGTTATGTCTTCCCCCTTTGTGAAGGGAGGTAAATTAGGTGTTGGAATATGGTGCACTGACTGCACGTTGTTCCATTACTCCTTCCTCTAATGTTGTTGTGTAAAGATAACTTTTTAGGATTCTCTATTTCAATGGCGAGATTTTTCAAAGCTCGCGATCCTTTCTCTCTCTATTAACTCATGCTCTCTAGACTCTTTCCTCACGTTCCTCTATCTCTTTCCCACACGATCAAGTCTATCATGCTCTTTTTTGTCTTTGGGGCGCTCTCTTTCTGTCTTTCTTGGCTTTCTCTTTCAATTCTTCTCTCTCTCTTCTCTCTTTACTCCTATCTCCTGTCTTTCAGTTTCTCTTTCTCCTTTTTTCGCTTTCTCTTTCGATTTTTCTCTCTTCGTCCTTTTTTCTCTCTCTTTCGATTCTCTTTCTCATCCTATTCATCTTCTTTTCCCTTTCTAACATCTCTCGTCTCTCTCAATTCCTCTCTCTTTCCCAGTCTTCCTGGATCTTTAGCACTAATGAAAGATTCTAAATTATTTCCCTTTATTTTCCTAACTTACTTCCAGCATTTATTCCGAAACTGGTATTCCTCCATGCTTAGCAAGAATAACTAAAACTATCAGGGGGAAATGAAACGGGTATTAAAGAAAACGGTGGGTTCAATCCTGCTCTCCACTCAAACTGTAAATAAACCAAGGGCTTCGATCCCTTGCTTCCAATTAAACAACATGTATTAATAAAACGAAGGGTTCTTCTGCTCCGAGCAAACAGTAATAAAATGGGGTCAGCTTTGACCATCCCAATCTTCTCACCAAAAATCAAAGGTGTCCCCTATGACAATTCCCTTGATATAATAAAGAGCTCAATGAAACAATTTGTCACTGGAAAATCACGAGTCCCTAGAGTCAATCCTCAAAAGTGTTTCAAGCTCAAGTGCAGAATTAAATTATTATATCCTGCCGCTGACATTGACTTACAATAAATTGAGACCATAACAACAACCCAAATCCTTTTAAATACCTGCACTGTAGTTCCCTACCATAAACTTGAAATGATTACTTCATGGCTTGGTGGTAACCGTCTGTGTATGCGGCGTTTGAAGTTCCAATGTAGATTCGAGGAGTTGAATCTTGAATTCAGTTAGAGATGATCATGGCAAGGTTGCCACTTGTGAAGGCTTACTTCAGCCTGTAACAACTTTCAGTAATATTTACTAATGCTGGCTCCCTCCTCAGGAAAATGTAATGAATAGAAAAAGAAATAATCACAGACAAACATAAACACTTTATAAATAAAATTTAAAATATAGACACTTAAATATGAGATATTAAACCTACATTAAAGAAAATGAAAAATGAAAAATATAAATGAAAACTAATTCAACGCTAATTTAATATAGGGGAGTCTGGGTTTCGTGACAACTGTGTTGTGAAATCGTAGAGCCGTTTGCTGATGATGGGGGGGGGGGGTCGCAGGTGATGGGTTTACGACCCACTGGCTAGTTCTTCACATTAGATAGGGCCTTGAGTATTATATTCCCCATGACTGGAAAGCAGGTTTCTTTACTCCTTTTCACCGCCCTCCCCCCCCTCCCTTGCTGCAATGATGTGGGGTTACGTCCTGCAATTTCATAACAGGTTCACAGGTAATTAAATCCAAAATGGGGATGTCTCTGGACGTTAGTTCCTTCGCCATCTTCTTCTCGTTGATTGACAGGTGCCCTCTCACTGTCATCCTAGCTGAAAAGATAGACAGGTTACCCACTTCTTTAAAAAATCACTCCCATGCAAGGTACAATACCTAAAAGATGTGGTGACTATTACTACAGTCAACTTAGAGCAAAACTGAAAGGGCTATTTTATTATTGGTCAAAAGTGACGCTTTCACCAATAAAATCCACTAGAATAACAAGGCAAGGCATTTACTTACAGTATGTGGTTGGAGCTGTGAGTCGAGAGATTTTACTGTTTGACCAGAGCCCCACACGTCACATTTTCGGGGGGGGGGACAAAGGGAGGAGTCAGGGATCGTGGGAGCTAGACTGATCCAACTATGACGTTAACCAGCAAGCTGGGCAATCAAACTATCACTTTAGGGGTGGGGGAGAAAAGGCGGGAGCTTGAATTACCCTACCTTTAACAAGTAGCCGGCAATGAAATTATCACTTTCGGGGAGGGGGACAAAAGGCGGGACTAGCGGGAGCTTTGACTTTACCCACCTTAACAAGTAGCCTCAATGAAACTATTGTTACTATATACTCCCTCTCTATTCCTATCTATTGAACTTTTCCATCACACGGGGCCAGGAGCTGAGTCTCGACACCTGCAACCACAATTAGGTGAGTACAATTAGGTGATTACACACACACACACACACCACACCCACCACACAGGAACAAGCACTTGTAAGCTGTAGTACACACGCAAACACACACATACACAGGATTTCGCACCGTCCTGTGAACTGACTATTTTGAACCTCGCTCCTTCTCTCTCTCTCTCCCTCTCTTCCAAATCCTAGGTAGAGACCTTTCTCCTCTCAACCTATCTCTCTCTTAACCTATCTCAATATTTATCTAATCTCTCTCTCTACCATCACTCTCTACCTATCTCTCTCTCTTCCTCTCTCATCTCTCCCTCTAAAAAATCTCTCCCCCTCAAACCCCTCTCTCCCCTCCCATTATCTCTCGCTTTCCCTATTCCCATCTCTCTCCCTCCTCCCCTCTCTCCCCCCAAAGCCTCTCTCCCTCCTAGCCTCTCTCTCCCCTCTCGCTCTTCCATTCTCCCCCCTTTTCCCCCTCTCCTTTCTCCCCTCTCCTCCCCCTCTCTCCCCCTCTCTTTTGCCTTCTCTCTCCCTCTCTCCCCTCCCCCCCCCTCTCCCTCTCTCCTCCTCTCTTCTCCTCCCTCTCTCTTCCCTCTCTCCCTTTTTTTTTTTTTTTTTACACAGGGTTTGACAAGGTTAAGGATCCCTAGCTTTAATTGACAGCAAATTTTCAGGTTAAGGATTCCTAACTTTATTGGCAAGCTAAGAGCTGTTACCTACATCAGCTATTGAAAGCATTTTTATTGTTATGAGACATACAAGTAGGAACAGGATGAAGTTGGAGCCATCTGTGGGCCAGCATTTTCATTTGATCAAACTGACTTTATCTCGTTGACATCATTATGCTGTTTGAATGTGTTCCCTACTCGAGTCATCCTGGTTTTGTATGATCTCAGATGGAGTGATGTTCTGGAGAAAGGGGACAGGCCAGAGTGAAGTTGCTGCTTTCTGCCTGTCTTGTGGCATTAAAGCTTGTTTCACGCTGTCCTCGAAGTGGATCCAAGTGTGGTATTTTGACAATATTGGCCTTTTTACATAACGAAGGCCACCCCATCCCTCCTATGTTGAAGGCTCTGCTGAAATGCAGATCTATCCAGGATGGGTCCAGGGGGAGAGATGAGACGTCTTGCTCTGTTTTTCTACTCTGTCAAGCAGTCGCAGATGAGAGGGGGGGCAGGGAAACAAGGGAAAATGGAGCATACTCAGGTGTGGCGTACTTGTGCCTCGTACAGGATCTTGCAACCCCTACTGTCAAACAGATGGGAGATAACGGCGAAGTGCTGTAAGCTTCCGGCGCCCTTTTTGCAAGATTTACAACGTGGCTTTATGGTTAGTTTTGGAGTCAAATTTCACCCCAAGGGTTCAACTTTTTTCCGGTGCCAACATCCTCCCCTTTACCTTTTCTACGACGCTTCCTCTTTGGGGCCCAGAGCCCCCGTCTCATTTGGTTTTTCTCAGGGGCAAATGTTACTTGCCCTCTATTTCCCCAAGCTGTATAGCTCTCGCTGGCATTTCTTTCTTGGATAATGAATGTCGTGTCAATTTGCTAGCTGGTTCGGGGATGAATAAAGAAGGTCGTTGAAGAGACTTCCTAAAAATGGCCCCAGCCCTTCTTGTGGAACACTTGCCCCCAAAGGATGTCTTGCTGATTCAATTCCCTTGAGAACTCCCTTTGAGATTACCCGAAAGGGAATCACGAGGAACATAGGTAGAGCCCCAATTCCCGTGCTTGAAGTTTGCTAAGAGGCCCTGGTCCCCAACCCCCGGGCGAAAGCGCCACAATGTCCGGTACCCCACAGCTACTTTGGATTATCCATGACTGGGGCCACTTGTGGGGAGGTTAACAAAAGTCACAGAGGTAACCTTTCCGAAGCCATATTGCGATCAAAAGTAGGAGTGGGATCAAAAAACTCTTCATTTGTCTTTAGTTATTTTCCAAAGGATTTTCCAGTTTTTTACAGGAGGGGACACTGTTGTAGTTGCTGATTTTGCTCTGCTTTCTTTTGGAACGGGGAAAACCATTTCCCTCTTCCATGAGGGGGCCATTTCCGTATGGCAGTGCGAAGATCGTTAGAGGTGTGCTGGGGTCTCCCAATTTTCTCAACAATCTTGGGCTCCTTGTCTGGGCCCACACCCTTTTCTTGGTAAGGATTTAAGTGGAAAATGCACCTCCTCCTCCTTTATGTCCCATGACAGTTTTGCCCAAGTTTTGAGCTACCCAAGGAGGGTCCCTTGCGGGATCGGGAAACTTGCATTTTGGTAAAAAAGTGTTCAGCAAAGAGGCCCCCTTCTCTTGTACTGTGGGTGGTCCCATCCTGTCGATTTAAAGTGGAATAATTTCATCAGGGGATAACCTTGCCCTCCTTGACCAGGGCCCCCGGTTTTTTGGAGCCTCCCCTACCTGAGCAATTTTCTTTTAGTGTCCCCCCCCATTTAGCAATGGCCCACTTTTGAACATCACCCATAGCCTACAGGCTTGCGTGAAAGTTCTGTTATAGGTGGTAGGGTCTCTTTTTCCCTTTCGCCTGCTTTGTACTTAGCAGTGAGCCTCTCTAAACGAAAGCCAAAAAGGTGATCGGTAGGCTTGGGTCACTATTGCCGGTAGGAATGTGTTTTGTTGTAGATTAAGGTGTGCCCCTGAAGGCTTTCATTTGGGTTTGTAAATCCCCTTGGAGAAGAGCATTCCAGTCGGTGGTGGCATGTCAGAGAAAAGGGGCGGGCCAATTACCCTTTTCCATAGCCAGGTTGTGGGGGGACTCCTCACCTCGTTCTTTGGGATTTAAGGTCGTAAAAACACCTTGTGGTCAACGATCCAACATAGTCGAGGGGTGAAAGTGACTATGCCTTCTGCCAGATCCCCCTTTGGGTCAAGGGGGGTCCCAGAGATATGAGTGGGGAAAATCAGCAAAGTTTTCATGTAAAAACACTGCAAGAAGGTCATCAAAGTCCCTCTGTTAAGGGTGGTTGAGGTCCCCCAACAATTTATATGTTTGCGTTGTTTTGTAGCGAAGGGAGTCAAATTTTCCATTAGGAATTTGATAGGGTCTGCATGTGCCACTGAGGTCTGTACTTTGAAATGTGTAAAAGGGGACAGGTTTTACAGAGCTAGAAGAATTCATTTCAAGATGTTAGGGGGGGCAAATCATTGCGGGGCATGAACATTTTAGGAAAAGCACACGCAACACTCCTCTCCCCTTGCCTTCTCTTCTCTCCATGGGTGTAGCCAGCAATTTTTGCAAAATTTTTGGAGTCTGTCATCCAAAAGTTTCAACAACGCTATCTGTGGGGGACGTCGGTTTTTCACAAAACTATGTGTGACTCCCAAACATTATTTATAAACTTTAATTTTGGCCGACAGGTGCTGATAGATGGCTCCTATGATGAAGGGGTCAGCTTGAGGTGGGGGTTGTGTGGGAATTAAGGTGCCTCCCCTTGAGAGAGGTAGGGTACTGGGGGGAGCGGGTGTCAGTCTGGGTTTTTGTATAAGGACCCCACCTGCAGGCTGGGATGGATAGCAAGTGGGTGACGTGTGAGGGGCCACAAATTCAGGATCGGGGTTTTGTTCTGAAAAAGGGACTCAAAACAGGGGGCCCTGTCGTCAAGTTCCTTTTTTTTCCGACACTGGTCCCCCCTTATTCCCTTTTTGTAGCGGGTAGTTACACTTGGTATCTCGCAGGCAGTTGTTGGATTGTGCCCCTTCCGGTGACAGCGAAGCATACCCTGGTGCCTGGGAGGGGGACTAGGATTTTTTGCCCCTCCTGTGTTTTGCAGATTTGTCCTCGATTCTGCCGTGGAACTGTGTTGTGGAGGGTGAACCACTGTAGATGCTTCCTCCCCACGTCTCTCCCCCGTCCTCTACCGTTCTGCAGATGTGTCCTGCTTTTTCGATTTCGGCGCAGTAGGTATCAGGTGCTGAATTTCCCCGATCTTAACTGCACCGTTCCGGGTGGAGAAACTCTGGCTCAGAACTTTCTGACGAAGCACTGACCAATTTAGAAAAGTTCGGCAGGGGTTTTGAAGGTGTAGGATCGAGATGGATTTGCACTGTCAAGTAGATGGGGTGGGAGCAGAGATGTAGGTGTGGGGAAATTTAAAAAAAATCCAAGGGTTTCCCCCGTTGCTGGGAAGAGGGTTTTTTCCTCTGGGTGGGCGAGGGAATTTTTTAGAATTCCCAAAGGGATGTTTTGAACTCTGTCAGTCTGGGGACCTTAGCGATGACAGAATTCCACCCCGTTGTTTACCCCCGGTTTTTGGCTCGTGTGGGACTTCCGTCTTTGTCAATAGTGTCACCATCAGCTGAGCAGTACGTCACTTGTGCAGGTTATGGGCCCTTTTACAATGTTGTGGTTACTAAAAATTTGAGGAGTCATGAATGCTTCCCTGTGAGGATTATCTTAGCTGCAACTTTTACAACACGCCAAAGGGGGAGTTTGTCTTTTGGGCAGGGTCCCTGAGGTAGGACTTCTGAACCTTTCCCCCCTGTAGCTCCCCCTTGTATCCACATAACCACAGGGAAGGATATCCTTAAATTTCTGAAATTTTCAAAATGGCTGCAAAAAAAATTCTTTTCGGAATCAATCTGTGTGGCATAGTTGGAAAAAGTAGGTTCCTTTCATCTAAAATATTTGTCCCTTGTGGTATACCCACATACACTGCATAACTACTGGAAAAGTAGCCAGTAGCTAATATTTGCTATTTTTCGGTGAATCTCCCCGGGGAGGTTGTAGGTTTGAAGTTCAGGAGAGAGAGGGGTTGGTGGTAAAAGTGGGGGGGTGGGGTATCGTGGGTGGGGGTGTTTATTGTGGGGTGGAGTGGGGCGCATGGCCGACTAGGGAAGTGTTTCCTTTCATATCACTTTAAAAAACACGTTTATGTATCACTTTTCCATAAAGGAAAATGTTACACAAATCACTATGTTTCATTGTACCGCCCGTTGTTATAAAACACCAGTGTATACATAGCACAAAACACATATAATATTAGATAAATTTGGGGGCTCACTTGAAGGAATAGTGAAGTCATCCCAAAGCCTGCCTCTGTCCCCTCACTCACACCATGTCTTCACCCTACCACACTTAAATATCATGATATTGCTTATTTCACTTTTTTTCTCCTTGTCTCTTCTTCCCCCTTTTCCCTTCCCCCTCCCCCTTCCTCTTTCCCCTTTTCTCTTTCCCTTCTCTCCCTCTCACTTCACTCTCATCTCACTCTCTTTCCCCCTTTTTCCTTCCACTATCCCCCTTCCTTTCCCCTTTCCCCTTTCTCTCTCTTCTCTCCCCCCTCCTCTTTTTCCCCTCTCTCTCTCTCTCTCTCTCTCTCTCTCCCCTCTCTCTTTTCCCTCTCTCCCCCCCTCTTTTCTCCCATCTCTTCCCTTTTTTCCCTTCTCCCCTTCCCCCTCCCCTTTCCCTTCCCTTCTCTCTTTTTTCCCTCTTCACATCTCTTCCCCCTTTCCTTTCATTTTTTCCCCTCTCTTTTCCCCTTCTACCTTTCCCTTCTCTTTCTCTCAAAAAAAAAAAAAAAAAAAAATGGGGGGGATTCGCGGGAACCCAAGGATCGAGAAATGGTTCTGGTGGGGGGAGTGGATGGAGGAGCGGGGAAAAGGAGGGAAAAAGAGGGGGAGAGAAAATTGGAGAGCTTTCTGAAAATTGGGGAAAAGAGCTTTTCGTAAAATTGGAAAAAAGGGGTTTGGGAGAAGAGACAAAAATTGGGAGGACAAGTCGAAACTGCAGTACCCAAGATAAGGGCCCCGGTTGAGAAAAAATAGGCTAAAGCGGTTACGGGGGAGTGACCAGAGAAGACCAGCATATGAACGAGGCCGAACGGGAAAGGAAAGGGAAATTATGAATTAGCAAAGGTCTATCAGCTGCCAAGGAGGGCCAAGGAGTAAAAGGGGGAAAAACGCGGGGTGCAATGGAGAGGGAAAATAGGTCGAAGGGCTGAGGCACAGCTATGCTATCAAGAGCATGGAAAAATCAAGGAAAAAATGACCTATACGGGCGATCCAGATCACAGAGGGTGGGCAATGGAGGAGGAAAGGGAAAAAATCAGTGTTTTATCCAGGGGCCGGGAGAGAGGGGAAAAGGACACACCTGAAATCCCAAGGAAAAAGGAAAAGGGATTGAGAAAATCACATGGAAATAGGTAAAAGAGATGAACGAGTTGTAAATTTTGAGAATGGGGGGGGTACTCAAAGGGGAAGAAACGACCAATCAAGCTGATTTCAGGTGGAAAAATGCGGAACAGGATCCTCCAAAAGAAACCCGATTGAAATCCGGGAAAAAGAGCAAAAGGTGTTCCTAGACAGAGAAGAACACAATCAGAAAAAGACAGCACTGAGGGGGAGGGCAAAAAACGTAGGGGTAGGAAGAGAGACAAGGGTGGAACCAGCAGGGCATCAAGCAGAACAGAACAGCAACGTAAGGGACACACAAACTATTCTCAGAACCAACAACCTATCACACCATCCCAACCACATAAACCAAAACCCAGCCCCCACCCAACCGAGTTATAGAACCCCCAGATGTACCAGGGGCTCCCCCCCCTCACAGGCCCCCAAACCCCAGTGTTTTGGGAAAAAAAACTGAAGGGTTGGTACACAAAACCCGATGGAAAAAAAATAAGTGGGAGGATGGCTGAAGAGTCAAAGGGCATCACCCCACATCATAGCTCTCACAGAAAAAAAGCTTACAGGTTGTAAAAAATGCCTTTTTTCCAACAGGATCCCCAAAACTAGGGGAAAACAAGGGAAAAGGGGGTTGGAGAAGTGGCTTTTCGATCAAAAAAACTGGAATTTTGTGATGGAGAGGGAGACAGCGGGGAAGAAGTGTTACATACCCGGGAAGCTTCACTTGGAGGTCCAAAGGGGGTAATGCGTGTGTATAACCCACCCCCGAAAAGCAGGGGCCAAGGCAAGAGTATGCGAAGCAAAAGAGTGATGGTTGACACACTGGCTAGTGGCCCGAAGAGTCATGATGCAGGGCAAAAGCTCCCGATCAGGGTGACTTTAAACCCCAAGGAGATCGATTTGGGGGAACTTGGAGCCCATGGGGGGCCCGAACATGGGGGCTAAGATGTGGAGGTGGTACTGGAAAACTCATGTACCCAAAACGAAGGGGGCACTACAAGAAGAGGGGAGGATAAACCCCAAGGCTTGGGCTGGGATTCACCTTTATAGTGCAATATCGAGGAATCACATATAAAGACCCCTTGGGGGCCCAAAGTCATGTGGTTTTTTGCTTTGAAAAACCCGTAAGGGGTACAATGGAGGGGGAACAGGAAAACCAGGCGAAGAAGCCAAACTACAAGAAAGGGGACTAAACCCAGAATGAGGAACTTCCTGAACGGGTTCAGTGGGACAGAGAATGGCAGGGAACCCGTTATGAGATGATGGGAAAATGTAGAAAAAATATGGGAAAGGGGGCGAGGAGAGATTTTTACCCCGGGTAACGGGGAAAAATGAAAAAGCCGGATGAGCCCCCGGTTACCCAAAGGTCAGGGAGGCAAAAACCCAAATGTGCTACGGAATGGAAGAAATATAAGGGGAAAGGCCAAGGAAATAAGGAGAGCAGTCGAAAAGCCCAAAAAGAAAATTTTCACATATAAAAAGGGGGCCAATGACAATATGAAAACGACATAGCAGCGAAAGCCAAATCAGACCGAAACGTTTACAACCACATGGAGGAAAAAAAACAGTCAAGGACCAGGTAAAAGGCAAAGGGAAGGAAGGGGAGAGTAGCAAAAAATCCCTAAAGTTTTGGGGGATTCAAAAAGGGGAATTCAAAGAAGTGTTCAAGAGGAGACAGAAGGGGCTCCAGAAAGACGGGAGGGGGGGGGGGGCACACCCCAAGGCTGGCACAGTGCACAAAACCCGAGGAATAAGTGAAGGGTTTCTGATGAGTAGATACTAAAAGGCAAGGGGCCCAGATAACATCTCCCCATGGGTATGAGAGAGGAGCAAAGAGTTGTGTACCCCCAAAACAATATCAAACATCTATCGAAACAGGAAGATTGCCTGAGGATAGAAGACAGCGAATGTAGTCCCAATCTTTAAAAAAAAAGACAGACAGAAACACTAAACAAGCAGTGCACTGAATGTATGTAGCGAACATGGAGAAGATTTCAGAAGAGTGGTGGGAAAACCTAGAAAGGAGTGACCATCAACAGCAGCCAAAAATGGTTTCAGGGACGGGAAAACCTGTGTACAAACCTACGGGGTTCTATGACTGGGACAGCAGTAAGACAAGAGAGAGAGGGGGGGGTGGATTGCTATCCTTTGGGCTGCAAGAAGGCGTTTGACACAGTTTCACATAAGAATTATTTCAAAAACGGGGGGACCAACAGGATAAAAAAGGGAAAGCCCCCAAAAGGGTCAGGGAAATATTTTTCGGAAGACAGCAGCGAGTCATGGTACGTGGGAGGGGTCAGAGAGGGCACCTGGCCAGCGGGGTCCCACAGAGTAGTCCTGGACCCGTGTCTTTTTGGTATTTTTGAACGACATGACGGGAAGGGAAAAGCCTTTGGGGTCCCGTTTGCAGATGACATGAAGTTTATGAGAAGAATCCTCGATCGAAAAAGGGGAAAAATACAAAGGGGTTGGACAGGTGGAACCGGGCCAAATTTGGTTTTAGTTAAATTTCCCCCCAAGTGCAAAGTCTGAAGTTTGGGGGAAAGGGGCAAAAAAAAAAAATGGGGGACAGAGTACAGTCTGGGGGGCCCAGAGACTACAAACCTCCCAAAGGGAAAAATATTTTGTGTGATATAACCCCAGGCACATCCCCAAAGCGCACATAACAAAATAAGGCCCGCGATATGGCGCCTAGCAAAACCTAGAAAAGCATTCCGACACCTTAATAAGGAATGTTCGGCCCTTTTAAAACCGTGTACGTTAGGCCCATATTGGAGTATGCAGCCCCAATTTTGGAAACCCACCCCTACCCAAGCACGTAAAAAACTAGAGAAAGTGCAAAGGTTTGAAACAAGACAGCCCAGACAAAGAGGTATGTCCTACGGGAGGATAAAGGGAAAAAACCCCTGACGACAGTTGAACAGGAGAGATAGGGGGGGCATGATAACGACACACAAATGCTGAGGGAATTTACAAAGGGGGACAAAAAAGGATGTTCCAGAGATTGGACACAGTAACAAGGGGGCCCGTTGGAAGTTTAAGACACAGATGAATCACAGGGTGTTGGAAGTATGTCTTCAGCCCCAAGTAGTCAGTAAATGGAAAAGTTTGGGGGAAGCGATGTAGTGGAGGCAGGACCATACATAGCTTTTAAACAAAGGTATGATAAAACCACGGGTTTAGGGGGGAGTGCCTAGTAGCGACCATGAAGAGGGGGGGGGGCCCGGAGTATGACTTTCCCCTGCAACCCAAATAGGGTGAGTACATAGGGGAGTAACACACCCCACACACAACACACACACAAACACACAAACTACACACACAAAAAACAAAACCCCACACACACACACCACACCACACACACAAACCACACAAACACACACACGCCTAAAAAACGGGCCCAGTGTCGATCGACATTTGCCCAGGCAAAAAAGGTAAAAAACACGCACACAGGCAAAATGACACCTCATGTACTTCCTACACCCCTCTTCGCTCTCTCTTTTTTTTTTTTTTACACAGGGTTTGACAAGGTTAAACCTACTTTATTGACAAGCTTTTTTCAGGTTAAGGTGTTACCTAATCAGTCATTTGAAAAGCTTTTTTTATTGTATGAGACATACAAGTAGGAAACGGTGAAGTTGGACCCTCTGTGGGCCAGCATTTTCATTTGATCTCTATTTTTCTGTTTACACAAAAAAAAAAAAAAGGCACAATTCCGTACGGAACGATACACAATAACCCGCACAAAAAAAGGAAGTTACACGCGTTTCGGTCGATTGGGGACCATGCAAAGTCACATAACCAAAATGGAGCGGGCCTGCAAATTTTTGGCAGGAAGAGGTGGTGGTGTAGTAGTGAGTACAAGAATGGTATATAATACCGAAAAGAGAAATTAAGACAATGGCAACCCCCAGGCATTCTTCGTACACTCTTCCCCATCCAGCAGCCAGGATGGCGAAAGTCCACAAAAAGACACCCAAGGGGCCGCATATTTTTTAATTTATCAGTAGTAGTAGAGTGTAGAAGAGGTAGTTTAGTGGTGTGGTACAAGGGGAGAAAGGGGAGCGACCGCAAATCAAAGGAAGGGGAGCACTAAAAGGGGGAGCTGGGTGCCCAAGGGGGGAGAGAAGGCACGAGGGGCGTTTAAAAGGGGGAAATGGTGAAATAAAGAAGAAGGAAAAAGAAACACGAGGCAGAAGAGAGAAAGACAACCCCGAGGAGAAAAACAAAGAGGAAAGGGGAAGGGGAGAAAGGGAAAAAGAAAAAAAAAAAAAATGATATCAGGTTAAATCACGGGGGGTTCTGAAGTTTGGAGCATTTTACAAGTATGGGGGGGAAGGGATCTACAGAGACGAAGCCAGGGCTAAGGTTCATAAAGGGGGGGGAAAATTTTGTTTTTGAGAGGATTCAATAGACGGCGACTGTTGGTTGGAAGTAGGAAGACCGTTTTAGCAAAGACCTCAATGGGGGCTTTATCCGAGTGACAGAAAAGGCTTGTTAGTGTCGGCAAACCTAACACTATTTTTGTGCTCCCCAAGTCGTCGAAAGAGATCGACCGTTTCTCCGAAGATTTAAGAGGAAGGGGGGCAAGAAATAGAGTGACACCAGGAACATCTGTAAGGGAGGGAGGTTGAATAAGTTAGAGCGAAGAGTGTTGTCTGGGCGGAAGGGAATCTCGATGTCAAGGACGGAAGAATTTTTGAGATTAGAAAAAAACCGGGAAAAGTGGGGAAGGGAGGGATAGAAGAGTCCCAGGAGTAAAGAGTTTGGGAGAGAAATTACGTTTAGACGTGAGGGGCAGAGTCTATGAAATGGGAAGGGTAGCCCCGATGGGAAAACGAAACCCGAAAAGTGGAAATTTCTGCTGGAAGGAACTGAGGGTCACAGATGTGGAGGGCATGGAGAAAGAGGGAGATAAGAACACTTTTCTTGACAGGGGAGCATGATAGGAAAAGTAGTGAATGTACATGCCACTGTGCATAGGTTTCGGTAAACGGAAAAGGAAAAACCTGTATCTGAGCGGTGGACCATGGACATCAAGGAAAGGAAGCAAGGAAATAGTTCCCATTCAGCTTTAAATTTAAGGGAAGGGGCAAGATTATTAAGAGCTTCAAGAAAAGGTTGGAAGAGACTGGAGTCATGAGGCCACAGAGTGAAGGTTGCACATCGAGGGTAGGAAGAACAGTCTCGAAGAATTCCATGTAAAGATTAGCAAGGACAGGGAGAGAGGAGAGCCCATAGCGACACCGGAGGTTTGAGAATATTTCCCTTGGAAGGAAAAGGAATTAGAGTCCACACAGAGGTGGATAAGATCAAGAAAGACATCAGTAGGTATAGGGAGATGTAGAAACCCTTCATGGCCCCTTCCTCTCTAAGGAAATCAAGGACATCATCAAGAGGGACATTTGGTGAAGAGAGGACTCTCAATGTCAAGACTAAGCATGTACAGTTTGGGAGAGAGCGAACCCCGGTTCCAATGAAGTCGTGAGAGTGACGAGGGGGGTCAGGAGAAAAAGTACCAAAAAAGGGAGTGAGGGTTTTTGGCCAGCCAAGAAGCAAGAGAATTAAGAGACAGAAACTCTAGAGGATATGATACGACAAAGAGGATATCAGTTTATTATGAGTTTTGGGAAGCCATAAAATAGGGAAGAGATGGACAGATGACACAAACCATTGAACAGGTCAAAGGTCAGGCGGACAGAGGTTCGGAGAGTATCCTTAGTTTTTTTGGTTGAAAGTTTCTTGAATGCGATGAAGAGGGGTATGGAAACGAGAGGGAGTGTAGGTACTGAGTCAGAGAGCATGACATCACTTAACGGATGTAAATCCCTCGCGATCAAGGATAACAACCCGACTTACCTTTGTCAAAAGATAGTCTGACAATGTTAGAGTTTGGATTTTAAGAAAGAAAGGGAAGTTGGTAACGGCGTGGAAGTGGTGAATTCTAGAAAACAGACTAACAAGAGCAGGAAGGAGAGCACCACAAAAAGTGGACAAGCAGGAAGATTACGGAGCGAGATTGAACGAAAGGAATCAAAAGACTAATCAGGCAAATAACCAGAGCGAGGAGTAGGCGAAGTGGCAAAGGAAAGCCAAAAACCAAGAAGTTCAAGCTCATACTGAGAGAGTGAGACAGAAAGAATCAGGTTAGTAACACAGTCAGCGAGGGAGAATTTAGACCAAGGCTAGCTGAGAATGAGAAACGTTGAAGATTTATTCTGTATTTGGAAGAATGGAATTTGTGTAAATCAGGGCGAGCAGTGTCAAAGGCAATGGTAGAGAGAAGATTACAGAGATCCTGTGGTAGAGCCGTCAAAGAGAGCACGTTGAAGTTAAAGTAAAGAAAAGGCATCTTCAACCTGTGATTAGTAGAGAGAATGAAGCTGTTTAAGTAGGGACGGGCATGATCAGGAAAGGGAGTGCCCAGTGGGTTGGTTTTCAGGAAGTGGGAGAAGGAAGGTGGCGAAACTTGTTCAGCAAACAGTCATGTAGGAAGCGAAGCCGATTCTTACGATCCGGGTAAGCAATAAAGCAGCCTCATAAATCGAAAGAGGGGTTTAAAGAGGGAAGAAACATTAAAAAATTTGGAGAGAAATGACGCTTAACTCGGGGTCCCTAAATACAAGAAAAGCACAATACAGTGACTGGAACGATACACAAATAACCCGAACATAAAAGAGTAGAAGCTTACGACGACGTTTCGGTCCGACTGGACCATTGACAAAGTCACACTACCGGAAGTGGAGCATGACGGCTATATATAGGCAGGAAAGAGGTGGCGCGGCAGCGGCAGCAGCGGCGGCCGGCGGCAGCAGCGCAGCAGCAGCAGCACAGCCGCAGCAGCAGCCGCAGACAGCAGCCGCAGCAGCAGCCGCAGCAGCAGCCGCAGCCGCAGCCGCATCAGTCAGCCTGCAGGCAGCAGCCGAAGCAGCAGCCGCATCAGCAGCCACAGCTACAGCCGCAGCAGCATCCGCAGCAGCAGCCGCAGCTAAAAAAAAAAAGCAAGAAACAAACAAAGGCCTGCAGCAGCAGCCGATCAGCAGCAGCAGCCGCAGCCCGCAGCATCCGCAGCAGTACAAGAATGGTATATACATACCGACTACAACTAACAACTACTGATGAAATTAAACACTGATGGCCGTCTGGTTGACTTTGTTTGTGGACGTTTCGCCCATCCCAGTGCTGGGCTGGATGGGGAAACGTCTACGATAGGGATGCGGTGTTGCGCATGTGTCTATAATTTCATCTTGACGGTATTATAATTACCATTCTGTAATACTACGACTACTACCACTAACCTCTTCCTGCCTAAATATAGCCGTCCTGCTTTCCACTTCCAGTTAGTGTGACTTTGTCACTGGTCCAAGTCAGACTGAATTCGTCGTCGTAAAGCTTCTCTTTTATTGTTCGGGGTTATTTGTGTAATAATGCATCCTTCTCTGAACGGCAAATTTCTTCTAGTGAGGGAAGCAGTAATATGAAATGAATCACCGTCCCTCCTCAAACACTTGGGTATATTCTGAGAATTTCGAGGACCTGTTGTATAGCATGTTTGTTACACTGGTAATTTTATTATGAGTTGTCTGACACAGACAAACAAATTCACCATACAATGGTCCTGTTGCCAGTCTTCATTGTGGTACATATTATAATGCCACTGAGGCATTGAAATGTCCATGAGATGGAAAAAAGTTCATGACCACTTGTAACTCTTACAAACACAAACAACAAGCCAAGCCTTGCATGTCACATTCGTCAACCAGCGCATGATTTGTGTATAATCAATCACTGTCACTGTTTTCGAATACATACATTAGTCACTCGATCAACTTTTGCCACTGTCTTGCATTTCATTAACGGTGAATGGTTGTCACTTAATGTGACATCTTGTTTTGTCATCCACCGTTAAAGGCCATGATGTCATTGGCAGTAAATACCGCACGTCAATCACCTGCACAAGCACCTGCGTTGAACCTGGGCATATGTTTACGATTAGAACGCACTGTGCCACACACATCTGTATTGTCCACACGAAAAAATCACTGGATAAAAAGGCATTTGTACCAGTTTTTATCGTATAAATTGTATGCCCCTTACTCAAGATAAGGTGCCATCATGCTTCTCACTATGTCCCACCTGAGATACCCAATAAATCTAGGTATCTGTCAATGTTTTACTTCCCTGTATACAATAATACCAACACCTAGGCCACTGTCACAGTCACAGAGTACAAACCAGTTTTATACCAAAGTGTTTCCTACCACTTGCCGGTAATATACCTGCTTGAATGAACAGCGCTACCTATGAACAAAATCAAAGACTCAACAATTACAAGATTCTGAATGGATAAAAGGTATATGTTAACTTTGTTAGAGATACATAAAAACATTTCATAATCTTGTATAACAGCTCACTTCTGTCAGGTCTGGTTTTTGTCATAGAAAGTGCAACAATACAGTAACAGTAAGATAAACCTTTCACTGGGATGAATTTCAGTGAAAGCCGGTTACAAATTAGCCGATCTTTGGATCAAGTATGCTTTTAGCATTATGCTTATAGACATGAGCATAGCATTATTGTTGCACAAAGCAAATACATTTCTGCACACAGTCGTCACTTCCACCGGTGAGTCTTGACTGTGGTGATATCACCGTTATTTTGTCCATGGTGTACTCAAATACTTGTTAACTTCCCTGACAATAATTTCCATCAAGGGCTGGTCACAGAATATTTCAGAAAAATTCCCAGCTCATTGGCCGTGGTTCCAATGGAAACAAGTAGGTAGAATCTCCACTTTGAGAGTCATCAATTGGTGGGGATTGGGAACACAATTGGGTTTCTGCTGCAATCTCCAGATACGGTTTGCTGGTGGATACTGGACATCATAGGCTGGTTGTACGGGTGGTTGTGGTGGGCAGGTGGGCTGACTGCTCTGCTTGTCCTAGAACTGTGGAGACATAGCGTGGGTCCCCAGCCTGGGCTGGTGAGTCACGCATGCCATGGCACTACTATCACCCTACCATCTACACTGATGCCTGTTAGGATCTATCCATGCCAAGTGTAGCCACAACATCCTCACTATCTCTGTCTATATCTGGTGTAGGGCCACGGGATTTGGACTCCCGGAATGTTACTCTGGATGTACTCCGTCCGCCTGGGCACTGGCATAGATACACTACCCAAGCGCATGCGCGCATACATAACACGCTTCACTGGTGAATAGATTCCCTCACTATCACTACTCGAATGATTGTGAAGAGCAATAAAATCACAATCCCACGTCACTATCATCATTACGAAGTCCGAGGGCCTGGCCACATGAAAATAATAATTTCTCTTGCATTGAGTACAACTGACGTGACTGAGGGAGTGCCCACACCAGAGGTAAGAAGGTTGTGACCATCAGGGTTTTTCTGCACTATTATCGATATCCAGGTCATTCCTTTTCGGTCACTACCTGATCAAAGCCAAAGAATTCGTCATCATTTCCACTTCCACCCAAGTGTCAAGAACTATCAGAAAGGAAAGAGGAGATTCCCAATTTTCCTTGAGTGAGCACTGACACTTGCGACAAGGCATGTGAACAAAGGTCACTGAGCCGTCGTTCCCACAAATGCCATGCGGGTGCCTAGATTTTTTTGTTTTCTGGGCGCACAACCCACCACGCAGACCCTTCTCTCGCATGTAGGCCTATGACGTTTTCCGTCTCTAAATTTGACAGCACTAGATTTTGGCATAGATCTAGTGTTTGACCCTGTACGTGAAGCCTTAGATCTACGGACGGTTCCCTGAAAGGGTTAATTAGACTAGAGGTCCCATATATAATAACTGATTAGAAGAGTTATTTTGGTTGATTGTAGTATTGAGAGATGAGATGATTTTTTAAGCAAAGACCTAAATATATAAGGAGTCACAGGTGAATCCTTTACCGGTTCATTAATTGAGTTCCAGATCTTCGGGTCCTTTAGAGGCATTGCATTTTTGAATAAAGAGACTGACATGAGGGATGTCGAAGAGTGCCTTACACCTCGTATTGTGGACGCATGTTATCTGTATTATTGGAGTTTAATATTTGTATATGTAGTAGACCCAATAATATAGTGTATGTCTCACATATTGAGCAAATTCAGTGCACTGAAAAGGTGGTGTGTGCGCTGTCTGGCACAGGAGCTGGTAATCATCGCACAGCAGCTTTTTGTTGGTTACTAAAGATTTAAACGTGGTTGGCTGTGTTGATTCCAGGCACATATACCAAGGTTAGTAGGATATACATTGGGACCACCCCCTTAAAACGATCACCTCCAAAAGCGACAATTATGTAAGTGGTATTTTATGAAAGTGCGTTTGTAATGTATGTTTGGGGGGTTTGAAATGGACGTAAACTACTTCACAATATCCTATGGAAAAAATTTCTCCAGTACTGGCACCTGAACATACTACTGGAATGAAAAAAGTTCGTTAACCGGGGGTCCACTGTATTAACATAAGAAAATAAGAAAGGAGGAACACTGGTGCAGCGGCCAGTTGGCCCATACTAGGCAGTTCCTTACAAATCATATCCAACACACTAACATTGACCAACCCAATTTTCAATGCAACCAAGAAATAACCTCTGATGTGCAAGTCCCACTCAAATCCAACCCCTCCCACTCATGTATTTATCCAACCTAAATTTGAAACTACCCAAAGTCCTAGCCTCAATAACCCAACTAGGTAGACTGTTCCACTCATCTACTACCCTATTTCCAAACCAATACTTTCCTATGTCCTTTCTAAATCTAAACTTATCTAACTTAAATCCATTACTGCGGGTTCTCTCTTGGAGAGATATCCTCAAGACCTTGTTAATATCCCCTTTATAAGAACATAAGAATGTAGGAACACTGCAGAAGGCCTACTGGCCCATACGAGGCAGGTCCTTATCAAAACGATCTCCTACCTAAAGCCACCCAAGAAATAACTCCCGACCCAATGACCCAATCAAACCCAGCCCCTCCCACACAAATATATGTTCCTATCAGTCCCTCTAATTTAAAGCTACACATGGTCCTAGACTCTATCACCCCACTAGGAAGACTGTTCCACGCATCTACAACTCTGTTAGAAAACCAGTACTTACCTATGTCCTTTCTAAATCTAAATTTATCCAACTTATATCCATTATTTTCTGGTTCTTACCTGGTTTCGACACCCTCAGTACTTTTATTAATAGCTCCCTGTTTATGCCTTCATCCACTTATACACTAACAATGATACTCCGTCTCGTTCTAACGCCTTCTCCAGAGAGTGGTATTTAAAGCTTTAAAAGTCCTATCTTACATACAGGAGGTTCCTCCACACAGTAAATCATTTTAGTCATTCTTCTCTGTATGCTCTTCTAATGAGTCAATATCCCATCCTGTAGTAAGGAGGACCAAAACTGATCAGCATAATCTAGTGAGGCCTCACTAGTGATTATAGTGCTGGCAAATAACTTTTGGACTTCGTTACTTATACTTCTTGAGATAAATCCAAGTAATCCTGTTGGCCCTTATCGCACTAGCTAAGGCGGCTGCTGTCTTGGCTTTATATATCTGCTTACCATACTTACCCCAAGTCATTTTCACATTCTGTATGATCAAGCTTCTACTTCACCTAGATTATAGCTTCGAGGGTTATTTTCATTACCAAGGGCAAGGTACCTTACACTTATCCACATTTGAACTTCATCTGCCATTTTTTCAGACCAAGACATTAATTTGTCCAAATACATCCTGGAGCTCATTGCTATCCTCCTCAGAGTGAATTATACGGCCATCTTTGTATCATCAGCAAAATTACCATGTCACTCGTATTCCCTTCTCATCAAGGTCCTATTAATTAAATTATGAACAAGAAGGGCCTAAAACTGATCCTTTGTGGAATGGCCCACTAGTGACTAATCCCCATTCAGATTTCACTGCCATTAATGGTAATCTCTGCTTTCTATTGTAGCCCAGTGCCCTCAATCCTGCTAGAACTTTACCTCCTATACCATGAGCCTGCCACTTTTCCTTAAGAGTCTCTTGTGAGACCTATCGAAAGCTTTACTAAAATCCAAATAAACAATGTCCATATTCCTTATCGCTGTCAAGCTGCCTCAAAAGTTCTATTGAAGTAACGTCGGTAAATTTGTCAGCATGAACGACCTGCTTGTGAACCCTGCTGGGAATCTTAATCAAATTATGCTCTTTCAAGGTGACTTCTAATAATGTCAGCTATATTGATTTTAATAACTTGCCCACTATAGATGTCAGGCTTATGGATGGTACTTTGAAAGGAACGGACTTATCTCCCATTTGAATATAGGAACCAACATTAGCCATCTTCCACAACTCTGGCACAATGGATGGATGCATTAAACACACTCGTTTAATGGCTGACTAAAGTGTCCCATCTTGCATTCCTTAAATACCTTGAAAACTACTCTCTGGCCCCGGGACTTATTTTACTTCGTTTGTCTATCGTTTGTAATCATGTCTCTCTTGACACACTATTAGTAATTTTGAATTCATCAGGAACTGAAAAATTTTTAATTTCTGGAATCTCATTTGTGTCTTCCTTGTAAAAACTGTACAAAAAATAGTCATTAAATAGATAACACATTTTCAGTTCGTTAGCCGTCAGCTGTCCATGTCCTCAATTTTCAGGGTCTACTTTTTCCTTCACCTCGTCTATACACTTGAAAGAAACCCCTTTGGATTTGGTCTTTGATTCATTAGCAACTCTAATTTCATAGTCACGTTTAGCCTCTCTAATCCCCTTTTTTAACTTCTCTTTTTAAGCTGAGGGCATATTGGTCATAAGGGTAACCTCTCCTCTTCTTGATGTGCCTAATTAATTCCCCTTTTCTTCCTTCCCTTAATAGATGCTTTTAAGCCTCCTGTTAATCCATTTGGGGGAAAAAATTTTTGGTTTTTTTTATTATTAGACCTAATTTCTCTCTGGAATGTATATACACAGTAGCACGGAGTACATTTTTTTTATTATCAACAAACTGGCCAATTCCCCCGCCAAGGCCAGGGTGGCCCGAAAAAGAAAAAACTTTCACCATCATTCACTCACATCAATGTCTTGGCCAAAGGGTGGCTTACACAAGTTTTTAAACTGCAACATTACAGCTCCCTCCTTCGGGTATAACATTATTAAAGAAAAAAATCAAACGAGATCCCTTCGTAATCATAAGCATGGATCATCACCAATAAAACCATTAGCTAGATAACCCCTAATTGGTAGAATTGACAGGCGTTCCCAAGTCCATTGTAATTTGTCAGAAACGAAAATCGGGATTTTAAAACCACAAACTTATTCCTTTATTCCCAGTTAAAGCTAAATGTGATGGATTTGTGATCACTAGCGCAAGCCTTCAGGTGATCCCATATTTTTACGAGTGTTTTTCCTTATTTACAAGACCTAGGACAAGCAAAATTATTACTCCCTGTAGGCTCTGTACACCTGCTTCAGAAACAGTCCTGAACTGTTTCCATAAAGTCACTGCACTCCAGATTACTTCAAAGAATTCCAGTCAATTTGACTAAAGTTAAAATCCCCAATACTACGTTAGTTTGTCTAGAAAGCCCAACAATTTTGTCCCGAAGTCGTCTCCCCCTATCGTGGTCCAAAGCCTGAAGGTCGGTATATTAACCCCTAAAAGTAGTGTTTTCTTGACCTTCTAACGAACCTACCCAAACAGAATCTGTACTATTCCATCTATTTGTTAAACCTGTTTTTATGCAACAATTAATTATTTTCTCGAGCATAATCTCTAAGCAACTCCTCCCTCCTTCCCATTACATCTATCCACAGGAAAACTTAAACCCTTGAAATATTACACTCCAGCAATCATATCCCGAATTCTCTTTAAATCAATATCCACGTTTTCAGTTAATGCAATGACATCAAAGTTCCCAGCACACCCTACCAAACGTAGTTTCATTAATCTTTTTTCCCTTGCAATCACTGTTAGCATAAAATACCATCAGTTTTTTTTTCAGCACATTTTTCCTATTTCATCTTTAGCTTTTACACAATTTCTGAATTATCATTACCCAGCAGTACTCCAATGACTGTTATTATTAAGATTCATAATATCAAAGCCTAAGCTATATAACCATACTCATTATTGTTCATTTCTCTAAACCCATACCTCTTAACTAATCCTGTTTAAAGTCTAACAACCCCCTCAACTGAGCTAGCAAGAAACACCGCAACCTGCCCTGGATAGTGAACCACATCACCTGGATACAAGTCATTTGGCCATGAGAAGTGGTCCCAGTTGTCAATGAAAGGTACTGCATTATCCTTACAGTGTTGTCCAGCCCAACAATAGCAACACTCTAAGACAACCATTCATTTTCAACACCCCTTCTTGCAAAATCCACATAACAGGATGGCCCCCCCATTTCTTTCTTCTAAATTATGTCTATTGCCTGTTCTGAACTTCTAACTAAATCCAGCACTTCTAGCTTGCCTACATCATTGCCTCCAGCACTGAGGTCATATAATAGGATGATCCATTATCGTTCATGATGTTGCAAGCGCTGGCAACAATATCCTCTATCCCAGCCCCAGGAAAGCGAAACCCTTAGTCTCCTACTCTTTCTATACCTTCAAGCAAAAGGCCCATATCCATGTACGCTAACCTGGCTATCCCCAACAACAACAATATTCTTACCTTCATTGGTGTCGTTCTTCATGATGTTCCAGTGTCTACTCACATTCGTCGGGTAGTACAAGAATGCATTAGATGTTTCCACAACATTTCCAAGGCATCTCTTTCTTCAAGTTTCTACCTTTCCATCATCTTCTTGATCACCAACTTTGTTTCCATGCTGTCCAGCCTCTGTCCGTTCCCTTCTTGACTTGAGTACTCACAACAGGACTACTATGAATCCTCTTGTTTTTCCTCAAGTAAATCGCCGTATCTCATCTCGCTACCCTCAATTCTTCCTTAAGGCTGCTGATAAAGTTGCTCGATGGAGAGGATCTTGGATTAGTCCCATGCGAGAGTACACTAGACACATCCTCACTGACCTAAGTATGGGTCACCACTGAGGCTAAGTACAGTCAACCACTGAGCTAATACAGGTCAAGTATATATTTTTAGCAGCTCGTTTATAACTAGCTCAATCTGAAGCCAAACAAAAATGTGAAACACCAAAACAGTGTAACTGTATACTGGGTTCTGTATAGGTTGCTGGGGGTGCATGTCAGAACTAATGGCAGTGAGTGAGGTGAGGTGGCTTGTGGCTGATAGGAAGAGTGCATTCTATACCAACACAAGCCATGTGGGAAGATGATGGGCAGAAGCCTATTGTTGGCCTTAACAGAAAATAATTTGTTGTGTGACTAACATTGTTTTTCCACCATTTGCATAGTTGTTGAGAGATCACTGAAAAATAATGAGTAAGAGAATAACCCTGGGAAATTGAGACATCATGAACAGCTGATCCCAGCAGCTAGAATCTGCTTTGTGTCATTACCATGGACAAATGACATGTCCCAAGACCCAGCAAAAATATCTGTTTCTTAAAAAGTGGCATAACCAAAGTTAATGTAATGATGATTTGATGAGGGAGTTTAAATTTCTTGACAGTCTGAAAATGCACTACAAGTCTGACTACTACTAATTATAGTGTAGACATCAGTGAAAACATGCATGATAAGCCATGCGACTGCTTATAACTGGCTGCAAAATAACTGACGCAATAGATGTGGCAGCAGCAGCCTAGGTTGTTCGGCATGTCCCTGATTCACAACAAATAGTGCATAAGCTTCATGAAAACCACTCCCTAGTCTACCCTTCATGCCAGTAAACCAACACTCCAGGATGACCTCACATCCATGGAGCCACCCTGGCAGACCATATAACTCTCCTAATATACTCTTACCTCACCAGGCGATGTGCGTGTGGGCCTGGGGCTAAAATCTCTCATTTCATCACAATGGTGAGGGTCCAGGTTTGATTCCCGGCGAAGGTAGAAACATTCGGCATGTTCCTTTACACCAGTTGTCTATGTTCACCCATTTTACCTGGGTACCTGGGTGTTAGTCGACTGGTGTGGGTCACATCATGGGACAAAAGCGACCTAATTTGCCCAAAATGCTTTGCATAACAAGTGGCTTTCTATACGTATAGTAGTATATCATTGATGTCAGCTAGCCCTGTACACCTTGTACATGTACTTGTAGAAATAAAGATATCATATTATTAGCATTATTATTATTATTATTATATTTTTATTATTGGTATTTGTGCTGAGGAATCCTACCACAGCCAGATACAGGAAGGATAAGGAAAGCACTGGTTTTGTAATCGAGTGTGGATGAGTGGAACAAACTCCTGAGTAACAGTTATCGAGGCAAAAATAGTAGAGTAGTTTTAAAAAATAGGTTTAGATAAATACATGATGGGTGTGGGTGGGTGTTGAAGTTGGACCTGACTGCTTGTGCTGCTGGTCTGGTGCAATGCTCCATCCTTGAGTAATGACCATGACAGGGTTGGGTCATTGGCCGTAATCCGGGATGGAGGGGGGGGGGGGGTGTCACATGGACCCTGCTCTGCATGTGTCCAGTAGGCCTGTTGCAGTGTTCCTTCTTTCTTATGTTTCTTATGTTTTTTTTCAATCACCTTAAACCTTAACCATAAACTGTCCCATACTCATGTGGGGGAGGGGGGGGGGGTCCTCCGAACGTAGATCTAATGCTTTTTTTTTACATGCTTTCAATGAGGAAAATAAGGTTGAGCTCACTGCGCAACCGTGAACATAGACTACGTTTGGACAGTTTAAAGGGTTAAAGAACCAACAAAAAAGCTGTGGTGTGGAATGACACAAACTCCTGCACCAGGCAACCCCCCCAACACCCCACCATTCACTTCAAGAGTTTGAAACTTACTTAATATACCGATATACTCACTTATTATTGTGCCGTACTAAATATACAGAACATTAAACCCAAGTAAAAACCCTCCACTCAAACGTCTAGACAGGACTACAAAGACAGAATAGGAATACACAGCATAACACGAGGGCACCAAACACACTTTTGACATCCCTCGTGTCTCTCTCAACACTATGCAACAATGCAATGCACATGAAAGGCCCGAAGATCTGGAACTCATTACTCAAACCAGCAAAAGGTCTCCCGTGCCCCCACAAATCAAATAGGCTATACTCTTAAAAATCATCTCAACTCTCAAATAATAAACCAACATCCACACTATGTTAATTTCTAACAAAAATTTGAAGCAACTCTTCTCAAAAAATTTTATTTTCCCTTAGTACTATTAAAACCATATATTACAAACCTAAAATGTAATCAATAAAATTGTACTACATTCTTATTAATAATGGGGGGGGGGGAAAAGTAAAAAACTGAATATGTGAAGTTTGTCTAGATTGAAGTAGTCTAAGTCTAATGGTTCATATATTTTCCAGAAATGGCCTCACAGCATGATAGTGGCTTTCCTTGTACCAATCAAATTATGAAATGTACCACACCTTGTAACCTTTGCAATGAAATACATTATGTTTTTGAAAGAGAATAGCTACCAGAAACCTGCCAGGGGACATATTCCTTTTGTCTGCCACCTCCGGAACCACTCAGGTAGAAACTCCAGGGCTGTAACCTCTGCTTCCAGTAACAACAAGACCAAAATGCCCAGGAAGATAGTGCTTTCTTTGAACTTAACAAATCAGAATTGTAATTACACATGTAATAACCATTTGCAAAGAGAATAAAATCTTTAATCTTTATTGGGACTCTGGAGGGCAGTTTCATCACAACCCCCATATGATCCAGTTCTCATGAGGCACACCACCAGAGAGGACCTCGATGGAATGGGAGGGATAATAACCCTTTTCCCTTCAACCTCATAGCTGTAATTACAAGGGAAATTATCCCATAGTTGAATGGATAAAAGAGGAGTGGGTGGGGGGTAATAAAAACTGATCTGAAGAAGGAGACGGCCTAATTCCTCAAATCGAGAACCCCTGTGCCCAATCAGGACCCGCCTGGAAAGGTGCCTGAAAGTTACTGTTGTCACTGTATCCCAGTTTAAGATTTTTTTAAGATTAGGATGAATAAGAAAGCTCAGAAGGGGTACCTATGGAGCACCCAAAGAGAGATGGACTGAGAGTCTTAATGAGGTTTAAGTGGCTAGTAGAAGCAGCTTCCAGGGGAGGTTATGTGATCTTCCAGGACCATTCATAATTAAATGGAAAACTGAGAAATATGCTCAGAGATAAGGGAACCTTACATTATAGAATAAAAAAAGGGTTAAAAGAACATCATTTGAAAGCTATAATTGGTGTGATTTAGCAATAGAAAACTTTAATTCCCCCATGAGAGATTATGCAGTATGGAAAAATGATCAATAGCATACTGAAAGAGGACCTCTAAAGGGTGACAGTCAGCACCTCACAAGTTATAATAGAAGAAATAATCAACATAAAGGAAGACCCCCAAAAACCAGTGGAAGCGGGGGGGCAGTAAAGAGTATAGTGCTGAGAACACAGGTTGAAAGATGCCTTCAACCTGGACAAAGTCTGGAGAAAGCCTATTATTTACCCCAGGACATTAAATGTGCTCTCTGCTAATAAATCTGAAGGAAAACTGGAAAATTGCTTCAAACCCATCAAATATTTTGGGCCAAGCTGTATTGCTAGTAATATCATAAGCTTTTCATTATTATTATAATCAAAAAGAAGACTAAGCCACAAGGGCTATAACAAGACGCTGCAGGGTAGGGAAGGATGCGAGGGTATTGGATGGCAGAAGGGAGGAGGATGATCATTACTTACAGAAAACAGCGGGCAGGGGATAGTACGGGGGTAGAGGGTAGCAAGAGATTGAAGTAGAAAGGGCTGAAGGTATCAGAATTTGTGCAGTCAGTCAGTTGTCAAAAAGTCAATGAGAGAGTCCGGATGAAAGGTGAGTCCATCAGCGAGAAGGGAAGGTAAAGAGAGAGCAGCGGAGCGAAGACGACGACGGAGGTAAATTCTGTGTGCTCGTTGATAAAGTGGGCAGTCCAACAGAATGTGGCTGACTGATAATGGAGCTTGGCAATTCTCACAGAGGAGCAGGGTGCCTCTCCATGAGATATCCATGAGTAAGACGAGTATGGCCAATGTGAAGACGGGAGAGAGTAGTCTCCCAACCTCGACACTGGTGATAAGAAGACGGCCAGTAACCTATACTTGGTTTAATAGATTGAAGTTTGTTGCCAAGCATAGTAGACCAACGGAGTTGCCAACGGGTGTGAAGGTGGGAAGATATTGCAGCAAAATAGTCCGTAAATGGAATACCTCTATATGAAACTGGTAGGTCATGTACTGCTGACCACGCAGTAGTGTCTGCCTGTTCATTGCCCTGTACGTCAACATGACCAGGGACCCAACAAGAAACAATATCTTTATGCTTGGTAAAGATGCGGCGTAGCCAAAGTTGGATACGGAGGACTAAGGGGTGAGGTGTATCAAATTTCTGTATAGCCTGTAAAGCACTAAGGGAGTCTGAGACAACCACAAATGATGACACAGGCATAGATGCAATACGGATAAGTGCTGCAAGGATGGCATACAATTCAGCAGTAAAAATACTAGCCGAAGATAGTAAATGCCCTCGTACGACGCTGTCCGGAAACACTGCTGCGAATCCTACACCGTCAGAAGACTTAGAGCCATCTGTGTACACAGCAATGGCATGAGAATGAGAGTGAAAGTGGTCAAGAAAAAGAGAGCGGGGAGTGACCGTAGACAGTTGGGCTTTCGAGCAAGGGAGAGAGAAAGAACAGACTCGAACAGCTGGAACTTCCCAGGGGGGTAGGGAAAAGTGAGATGCTACATGAACATAGAAAGGTGGTAATTGAAGAGAAGACAAGAGCGAATGAAGGCAAAGAGAGAAGGGACGGAGTAAACAGGGGCGGCGAACAAATAAAGAATGTCTACTAATATCAGTGACCATTCTATAAATGGAAGGATTGCGGAGATCATGAGAGCGTACATAGTAGCGAAGGCAATGGGCATCATGGCGATCGGATAAGGATGGAACGTTCGCTTCTGCATAGAGGCTCTCAACAGGGGAAGAGCGAAAAGCACCAAGGCATAAACGTAATCCTGGTGGATGAATGAGGTTAAGGCTAGAGAGAGTAGCAGGAGATGCCGCTGAATAGATCTGGTCACCATAATCAAGTTTCGATAAAATAAGGGGTTTGGAAGTAGGCGAAGGAGGGTTCGACGATCAGCTCCCCATGAAAGATGAGCAAGGGTTTTAAGAAGGTTCAGCCGGCTGTGACAAGTTGCCTTCAGAGAGGTAATGTGAGGTTTCCAGGATAACCTACGATCAAGAGGAGGCCCAGAAACATTTACTGTCACGTTCAGGGATACGGGAGCCATAGAGGTACAAAGGATGATCGGAGATGACAGGCGTCTAGGAAAGTAATTTGGTGGGTTTTAGTGCGGAAAATTTAAACCCACGTGTGGTGGCCCAAATTTGGGAAAAACGGTCGACTGCATGCTGGAGAGAAAATGTAATGAGGCGACAGTCAGCGCCTGCACAGGTAATAGCGAAGTATCAACATAGAGTGATGACCAAATATTTGATGGAAGACTAGATGCCAAATCATTAATAAACAAGGAGAAAAAGTGTTGTGCTCAGAACTCATCCCTGGGGGACACCTTCAGCTTGGATAAAATCCGGGGAGAGCACATTATTAACCCGAACACGGAAATGCCTGTCAGTTAAAAAGTTCTTAAGGAAGGATGGTAGATTGCCTCGAAGGCCTAAGGAGTGGGCTTGGGCTAAAATATTTATACCTCCAAGTTGTGTCATATCCTTCTCAAGTCAAAAAATATGGCAATAACTGAGTGGTTATTCGCAAAGGCATTACGAACATACGTATCCAAGCGTAGCAAGGGGTCTATGGTAGAACGTCCCTTACGAAATTATTATTATAATCAAAAAGAAGCGCTAAGCCACAAGGACTATACAGCGCTGCAGGGCAGGAAGGAAGCGAGGGCATCAGGTGGCAAAAGGGAGATGGATGAGTAATAGGTTACGGATAACAGCGGGGTAGGGGATGGTGAAAGGGTAAAGGGCAGCAAGAGACTGAACTAGAAAGGGCTGAGGGGAGTGCGAAAAGTACCATCAGAGTTTGTGGAGTAAATCAGTCATTGTCAAGAAGTCAATGAGAGAGTCAGGATTAAAGGGGGGTCCTCAGCAAGAAGGGGGAAGGTAAAGACAGCGTAAGTAGAACGAAGACGACGTTGGAGGTAAATTCTGCGTGCTCGTTGATAGAGGGCAGTCTAACAGAATGTGTCTAATCGATACTGGAACTTGAAAACTGCTCACAGAGAGGAACAGGGTGCCTCTCCATGAGATACCCATGAGTAAGACAAATGTGGCCAATGCGAAGGCGGGAGAGAGTGGTCCCCTAACCTCGGCACTGATGACAAGAAGACGGCCATAACCTATGCTCGGTTTAATAGAATGAAGTTTTTTTCCCGAGCAGAGTTGACCAATGTTGTTGCCAACGGTGCGAAGGTGGGTAGTTTGCAGCAAAATAGTCCAAAAAAGGAACACCCGATAGGAAATCGGTAGGTCATGTACTGCTGACCGCGCAGCAGTGTCTGCCTGTTCATTGCCCTGTACATCGACATGACCAGGGACCCAACAAAAAAAATATCTTTATGTTTGGTAGAGATACGGCGTAGCCCAAAATTGGATACGGAGAACTAGGGATGAGATGTATCAAATTTTCATATAGCCTGTAGAGCACTAAGGGAGTCTGAGACTACTACGAATGATGACACAGGCATAGATGTGATATGAATAAGTGCTGCAAGAATGGCATACAGTTCAGCAGTAAAAATGCTAGCTGAAGATAGTAAATGCCCCCGCACAACGCTGTCCGGAAACACTGCTGCGAATCCTACGCCGTATGAAGACTTAGAGTCATCTGTGTACACAGCGGTGGCATGAGAATGAGAGTGGAAGTGATCAAGAAAAAAAGAGCGGGAAGCCACCATAGGCAGTTGAGCTTTCCGAGCAAGGGAGTGAGAAAGAACAGGGCCGAACAGCTGAAATTCCCAGGGGGGTAGGGAAAAGTGAGATGCTACATGAACATATAAAGGGGGTAATGAAGGGAAGACAAGAGTGAATGTAGGCGAAGAGAAAAGGACGGAGCAAACAGGGTGGCGAACGAATAAAGAATGTCTACTATTTTCGGTGACCATTTTATAAAGGAAGGATTGTGTAGATCGTGAGAGGCGTACATAGTAGTGAAGGCAATGGGCATCACGGCGATCAGACAAGGATGGAACATTCGCTTCTGTATAGAGGCTCTCAACGGGGAAGAGCGAAAAGCACCAAGGGACAAACGTAATCCTTGGTGATGGATAGAGTTAAGGCTAGAGAGAGTAGCAGGAGAGGCCGCGGAATAAATCTGGTCCCATAACGAGTTTCGATAAAAACGAGGGCTGAATGTAGGCGAAGCAGAGTTCGACGATCAGCTCCCCAGGAAAGATGAGCAAGGGTTTTAAGAAGTTTAGCCGGCTGTGACAAGTTGCCTTCAGAGAGGTAATGTGAGGTTTCCAGGATAACCGACGGTCAAAGAGAAGGCCTAGGAAACCTGACTGTATCACGTTCGGGCATACGGGAGCCATGAGAACAAAGGATGATCGGAGATAACAGAGTGTCTAGTGAAAGTAATTTGGTGAGTTTTGGTACTTGAAAATTTAAACCCATGCGTGGTGGCCCAAGTGGAAACACGGTCGACCGCATGCTGGAGAGAAACTGCAATAAGGTGACAGTCACGCCTGCACAAGCAATAGCGAAGTCATCAACATAGAGTGATGACCAAATATGGGTGGAAGAACAGAGGCCAAATCATTTTACAAGGAGAAAAAGTTTGTGTTTTAAAAACATCCCTAGGGACCCCTTCAGCTTCGACGAATGGGGGGAAAGAACATTTTTTGACTCAACACAAATGTCTGCCCTTAAAAAAGTTCTTAAGAAAGGATGGTAGTTCCCTGGGAGGCCTAAGGAATGGGCCTGGGCCAAAATTTATACCCCAATTTGTGCCCAAAAGCCTTTCAAGGTCAAAAAATAGGGCAATAACGTGATTATTCCAAAGGCTTTATAAACATAGTATCCAAGCGAGTAAGGGGTCATGGTAGAACGCCCCTTTAAACAAAAGCCATATTGCTAGGGGAGAGACTGTTGTTTTTCTCAAAATACCACTTTTAAAACGTCGATTTACGAGCATTCCATCATTTTGAAAACGCATAGTAAGAGCGAGGGCGATAGTGGGAGGCATCATGTCCTGTAGTCCCCGTTTGGGGGAAAGGGAGAAAAATGGCAGATTCCACAGCGGGGGAAGAACTCCTTGTGCCCAAATAAAATAAAGGGGTGTAAAGAGGACTAAAAGGGGGTGACCGATGTAAATTTTTGAAACATACGAATATGAAGTCGTCGGCCCCAGCTGCCGATGATGGGCAAGCGAAGCGTTCCCTCCAGTTTTGAAGTGTAAAAGGAAAATTATACTTTTTCTTCTCTGAAGAAGAAAGTCCGGGGTACTAACCTCTGGCAGACTTTGGGGAAAGAAACGAGGGGCATAGAGGGACCCTGGGGAAAATACGGACCAGATGTGTGCCAATTAAATGGAAACGTGGGGGTTGGTACTAAAACACCAGTACCCGTAACAGGACCGGGTCAGGAGAGTATTTTACACTCAATTTCCTCATTTTTTTTCCAGACGCATCTTAAAAGAAGCAAGGTGATGGTGGAAACATCTCGCCAACAATGCGTTTAGCTTCACGAGACACGGCGACATCGCATTTCCCTTTTTAAAAATCAAGAAGTCTCTCAGCGGTTCTATTGTACTTTTTACCTGCCCCATGCAGACGTTTCAAACAACTGCACGGCAAAAGCGGGAGACCCCCAGGACGCATTCTGGAAGGGCCTCCCTGGGGTTTTGGGTTTAAGAATGAGAAGCGCGTATAAACTGCGTCGAGAAGATTTGTAGGAGTCATAAATGGGGGATAAAGAAGGAACCTCACTAAAAGCTGAGGTGTGAGAAAAGACCCCAATTTGCCCGATCAAATTGCCAGCGAGGGCTACGAAAGGTGGTGAATAGGAAGGGAGTAAGAATGATCGGAAAAAAACGCTGTATGTAAGTCTGGTAGAATAGCCCCGGTAAGTCTAGTGCAGTGGAGGAAGAGCAGACGACGATCGATGCAAGAGAGAGTATGATACGGGGATCAAAAGGGGGTGGGGTCCCGTTTTTAAAAACCGGAGGGGGTGAGAGGCGAGAAAAGCCCCAACGGTGCCCGGACTCCAATGAAAACCCCCCCCCCCCAGAAAAAAGGGGGTAGATGAATGTTCAGAAACCGACATGTTAAATAAATTAGACACATGTGCAACTTTTGGGAAATTTTTTATTGAGGAAACTTTTCCCCCACACAGGGGCTTCATCAGTCCATACAAAGGAGAATCTTAAAAGAATAGGAGGAACACTGCATCTTTTGGGGGATTTTAAATACTTGGGAATTCTTCCCTTGCAAATTCGGGGCACGACCTACTTCAACATTGAATAAGTGTTACACTGCCCTACGTTTTTACCTCTCCTGCCAAACGGTTTATAACCCTTTCTCACACTAGCCTTTTTCTTTTTCAAATTGATGGACTGACCACATCGACTCAAGGTTGGGGGACTGTTACCCATTCCCTCCTATTTTTTAGATTCTCCTTTTTGGACTGATGAGCCACGTGTGGCGAAACGTTTCCCAATAAAGAACCCAAGAGTTCACATGTGCAATTTATCAGGAAAGGGGGGCTTTAAAATCCCCAAGTAAAGAAGTGGTGGGGGTAAGGATAAAACAAAAAGGCAAATCTGGGATAGAAAAGCCCAGATGGAGAGGATAAAAGAACATATTTGTAAACCACTTATTCAAGTAAAACGGGCTGCATGTAATGCAGCGAGGTATGGACAAATAGTTGACAGTACGAATATCATTGCCTGAAGAAGGGCACTTTCATTAAAGGTCCCATCTGAGAAAGGATCCGAAAAACAAAAAATTTAAAACCCTGGATAGTTGGAAAACACCCGAGTAAAAATTTTTGGTTTTGTATGCAAGCACCAACGGGGGAAAAACCGGAAAGAAACATCTAACCCCCCCCCGATTCCATGAGGCCCCGGATATTCCACTGTAAATGGGCCAAAAGGGCGTGAAGAAATACCGGGAATCTGTGGGAAAGGAACCTACGGATGAGGGTTAGAAAAGTCAACTGTGGGGGCATTGGGAAAACGTTCAAGAGCAAAGGGAACGGAGCGTTGCAAAAGGGGGTTTTTGAAGATGGGGAGGGGGAAAAAAGGAACAGGAAGTGAATCAGTGTCCGGGAATTTTTAGTCTCGAAATATTTTTCTGAAATGGCTTCAAGTGTTTCTGAATTCAAAAACTATGGAAACCATATTGGAGTAAAGGAGGAGGGTGATAAGATTGGGACAGAATGACTTTCCCCAAAGGGGAGGGGGAGGGAAGGTTAAGGGACTGGAATGAAGTGTGGGGGGGGGACAAAGAGGCGAAACCTGGGGGGGTGGCAGAAGAGGGGGAAACTTGGAGGGGACGGGGGGGGAAAGGGATAGTACGGAGGAGGGTGAAACTCCACACTTGTAAAAAGAGCCAGAGAGAGGGGGAAGAAGGGGACAGAGACTGGAAAAGGTAAAGTGTGGGGTGGAAGAAGGGAAGGAAGGGGCAAAGAAGATTTAGCAATGTGGTTTTTTTGGGTTCTAGTAAGGGGGGGGATTGGGATTTGGTGTCTACGAGGTCTTGTCGTACTGGGGCTTGTGAGGAAGGACCGAAGATGTAAAAACATACTGAGTTGTAGTCGGACGTCAGAGCCAAAGGGCAGCAAAAGGTTAGATGCGTGTGGCTAAGGGAGGGGGAAAACAGAGGGGGCTGCAGAAGAGAGACCCCAGAAATGGGGGGATGTTGGAAACCCGAGAATAAAAACAGGGTAGTCTCCCCTTTGGGGGCGGGGGATGGTAACTGCCATAGATAAGGGAGACCCCCCTCCTCTTTGAGGCAACGGATTTCAGTTTATTTTAAATAACCTGGGAACGGGGGGAGACGAAGGGTGAGCTCATTACAATTAAGGCAAGAAAGGAGGTTGACTGCAAAGGGGATAGAATGGGGTCGGGCACCCCAAACGGGGATTCGGGCCCTAGATCGCAATTTCGCTGGGTGACCCCAAAAAGCCAGCCCCAAATTTCTACATTGTTGCGGTGAGGGATCACCTTTTCGAACTTGTAACCATGTCCCGCCTATCAGAGGACGGGAGTTCTGCTGTCAAAAATTAAACAGCCCCATTGCAAGGGAACGCTCCGCCCCCGGGCAGAAAAGGGCTAAGTGTCTACTTTTTAGGTTGGGAGATCCTGGGGTTCCCCTGTTTAAAAATGTCATTGCCACATGACGGAAATTTGTTGGGCTATGGTATGGGGCAGAAAGACAGACCCTACAAGAATTGAGAGAAAGATGTTTTTCAATTGATAGGGGTAGATCGATATTCAAAAGGGAGAAAGCATGAGCTTGGTTTCATTTGGACAGTGGGCTGCGCATACCGCTCTTGAGAGCATGAAATGAAATTCTCTAAAACCCAACAGAGCAGGGGCGCTTTTCCTACTATGGCAGAAAGGGAGGGAGAAGAAGAAATCGGTCTAAAGTAAAGAATTTGCCCCTTGTGTGGTCCGAAACTGAGCGTGGAGAGGGGTGCTTGACTTCGGTCTTTTCCGATGAATGGGAAAATAACGAAGGACACATCAGAAAATTGACGTGGCGTTTAGGGTAGGACCCGGAGTTGGTCCGGCGTGAAAAAGGGCAGGCGATTCGAAAATTACCGACCCTGAGGGGAAAAAAGGGAAGCATAGTCAAAGGAGAGCGGAGTTCAGACAAATCGAAAGGGGAGTCAAAAAGCCCCGGGACCTGAAGCGGGTGAGGAAACAGCCCCAAGAGGTTTTCAGGGCATCAGGAGTGTCCCAAGAGTGCTAAACACAAGGCAAGGTCAAATGGGGGGCGGTATCAAGAAGGGCCCGGGGTTGGGTCATGGACTGGGTGCCAGGTTTGGTTTCCCTTTGCTTTTTTTTTTTTAAGAAAAAAAAGAAAAAAAAAATAAAAAAAAAAAAAAAAGAAAAAAAAAAGGGGGGAGCGGGGAGGAATAGTTCCCAGGGGGAATACAAGCCGGAAATCTCCCCCGCTTTGCCCAAGAGGACCTCATCACCGCTAGTATCGCAGATGCAAGCATGGAACCCGTGCCATACCCCTACCTTCATGCCAGTAAAACCACAACTTGATAGCAACCTCACATCTGCCGAGCTAACCTCATTGTGACAAAAGATATGCGGGCCGTTAGCGCCGCCACAAAGCATACCTCCTTTCAGCCACCACCCCCCGGATCCCGAAAGGTGGCTTCCAGAGAAACACCCTTCGCCCGAGAGACACCCAAAGCCACCCTCTGGGATACCGGGAAGGGAGGGACAACCCCAAGGCAATCCATTTCCACGGCAAACAATGCCACCGCCAGAACCTCAACGAATGGGATGGACCCCTGGTACCCTTTTCCCCCTTACCTAGGAATTAGCGTACATGTGGGAGCGAAAAAAAAAACCAAAGGCCGAAAAGGAAGGCAAAAGTGAGGGGGGGGAGAAGGAGGAGGAAAAGGAAAAGGGGAGGATGGGATAGGGAACGGGGGATTGGGGGGTAATTAGGTTTGGTCTGAGGAAGGAGACCGACAGTTCTAATTCCTCAGACCAAGAGCTTCTTCACCACGCCAAGGAGCCCCCCTTGAAGAGGAAGCTTTTTCAAGATAAAAAAAAAGATTGCAATAATCAGTCGATTATTAGCAAAGGCATTGCAAACATTCATACCCAAGTAGGTTAAGAGGTCGATGGTAGTGTGGCCATTATGAAAACCAAATTAACGAGAGAATTTTGGATTTCAAAGTTTATTAACCAAGCGACGAGCAACTTACAAATTGCACTAGTAAGAGCAATGGGTCTAACAAGAGATGTCATGACCCAAAATACCCAGTTAATGTAAAGGTGAGACAATGGAGGCTTTCTAGTGAAGAGAGAAAACCCCCTGGGACCAAATGAGATTGAAATGATACAAAATGGCAACAAGTGATATAAGATACAAGTGTTGAAGCATACAGATATGGATGTCATCAGGCCCAGGTGCTGCTGGTTGGCACATGGTAAATGTTGAGTTCCTGTGATCAGGAAGGGACTGGTATAAAAGTTCCTCACCATGACAAAAGTGGAAAAAAAAAAATTTTTTTTAACCCTTTGACTGTCGCAAACCCCAATCCTGAGCGTCTCCTGGTGTCCGCATAATTTAAAAAAAAAAAAAAAAATAATATTTTCTTTAATGAAATTTATGATAATCTTTTCCCGTTGTAATGACAACCAAAAAAACGAATTTGATGGAATTAGGCTCTCTCGAAGTTAGCGGACCTCGGTGCTGTTTACAAATCGGCGATTTCCGCCCCACTTTGGCCCAATAATTCGGCTAATTCCACCCCACTGTTCCATCACCCAAACTCATAGCTATTTCTTTAGAAACTTCTCTCCATTTTTTCTATCGATTTGAGTACAAGAAACGCCCATTTAACCGATTTCAATGACTACCTAATAATGTTTCAGAAATTTGCAATTTGGCCAGATTCACGAAAACTAAAAAAAATTGACAATTTCAAATAAGGTCGCAGAATGAACAATGCAGACATTCCTGGCTCTAAAATAACATTTTCTTTGCTCATCAGTCACGTCTTCCCAGGCCGCCTCTGCGATATTATCTTGCTTTCTATTTTGAATTTTATTCAAACAAAATATAGAAGACTTTACTATTAATGCAGACTACTGCAATACGGGAAATAATTGTACAAATAATACACCCATTCATGACGGCATATTAGAATGGCTAGTTGGAACCTTTATTGGACAATGGCATCATTTGTTTACTTTAGAACATTGGCAAAAATCAAACATTTCCCCTACTTTGAGCTCCCATTTCTAGGTTCTTTTATAGAAAATCAATCAAAATCCACCTCTAATTTCAAAATATGTTTTCGCATTCTATCAAATGAGACCAAGAAAACGAAATATAACCATTAATACTATCGAAAATAGACCACAGAGTCGGCATTTTAAATTAAAAAAAACGTTCGTAGTTTTTTTTTCTCATTAGCTCTGCATGCTCCATGATTTATTTATATGATGAACCTGACCACACAGACCCTTCTCTCACATGTCGGGCCTACAACTTTTCACGGTTGCTTGATTAGAAGCCGCTAGAAATTTATGATATATATACGTCAAACACGGTACCGCCTCGTAAACGTATATATAACGGCGCGACAGTCAAAGGGTTAAGAGGAGTCGACCTCCACTGCAATTTGGAGCTAAGAAATGATGGCAAGAGATTGTAGCCCCTGGAATACACAAACATGTGATAAACAAATGCTAATGGTAAACCTCAATAGCTTCTGTAAGAATGTAGCAGGGTCTGGAGAGTACTTGCCAGTCAATTACCATAACTTTTTCCAGTCAGTGCCTCAAAATAGTGGTAATGAGTGCCCACACACCTCCCCAACAAGTTAGTTTTTGGCCACCCAAATAACATGACAATGGCCAGCACTCTTGCCTCTTTGAATTAAAATCAAATTAAGCACTAAACCCGAAGAGAGTAATTCATGTACAGTGGAGTGGTGCAAGGGTTACTTAGGGAGTAAAGCGCAGGAGTGGTACGACGTGCACGCTGTGTCAAGCCAAAACAGGATGTATTATGGATAGTTAGACCTCTAAGCATACCCAGGTCATCCTGAGGGAGCAGAAACACTCAATATGTCCAAGAACAAGAAGACAATAATCCTCCTCCACCAAGTGTGTAAACCACCTTCCCCATCAAAGGGGGGGGGGATTTTCACTTAACCCTCACAATTTTTTCCACAATGGGGGTTGTTTTAACACGCACTATCATATCTCATCTTGCTGTGGGCAGCAAAAAATTACTTGCCATAATCAAAACACATTTTCTTGAAGTCAATTCTCTCAATGGGCTAGTACCCCCTTCTGTATAAATTACAAATTTAAAAAGGAAAAACTTTTTCTTTTTAGGTCACCCTGTCTCAGTGGGATATGGCCATGTGAATGAAAAAAAAAAATATCTCAATGTTGCTTTTTAAGGAATTTTGTTTAAAAAATAATTGTTTTATAATTTTTTTTATTCCAAAACAAACCATTAATGAAGTTTTAAATATGCAAACATAGTAAACCTTAGACCGACAGCTAACGTTCCAAGTGCCAAGTTTATATGCAAACGTAATAAAACAGACTGACAGCTAAACTTTCCACGTGCCAAGTCAGGCAGAATACTGGTAGTATCCTACACAAGGACAAGTGAAATACAAAGAAAATTCAACTACAACATAAAGCAATCTTTGTTCTCAACAAGAGACTTGTTGACATTATGACTAAGAGTAAACTCATATTTATAATATTTATGGTTGACTTATATCAGGAAATTATTTTCTCCTGATACCGTAACACTTGATACTGTCTCAACATGACCATGTGTAACCTAACAGATAGTAACTTTAATAATAGATAAGACCTATTTGGATCACTGCTTCCTGACTATTAATGTAAGCTGTAAGTTACATCATATAATCCCTAAACTATGGGGGACCTTTCCCTCTACATAAATGGGAACAATTAACCAAAGATACCATTCCTAGAACATTTGGAATTTACAATGTCGTCTCCTTGTTCATCACTGAAGAGACAACTTTATGTAATATCTTGTGTTAGCTTGTCAGGAAGTGTCAAGTCAATCAAGTCAGTTATTTAATGGCTTGAAAATTCACCTTCATACAAATAAAGAATACTTTAGAGAATAAAGTCAAACTACAGTGGAACCATCACACGATCAAACTTAATGGTTCCAGTAAGGCTGTTCGAGTGCCGATCTGTTCAAGTACAGAACGAATTTTTTCCCAACCAATTCTCTTACTTGGTTGGCTGTTATCACTAACCCTCTAGGCCCCATACTGTCCATATTTATGCAAATAATATAAAATTACCAAAAAAGGCCAAGAAACACAAATACCTTTACGTGAAGTTCGGCCAGTCGTGTTTGTTTGGTCGAGTAGCTCAAGCAACGTCCAACTACAAGAGTAATTGTTTACGAACAAAACATTCGAATACCAAATTCGAGTACTGAGCCTGTTCAAGTACGAGTTCCAACTGTTATTGGCCAGAAATATACACTATGTTCTATGATGGTTTAATTAGGACCTTAATTTCTTATGGTAAATGATATAAATTATTACATGATTTTGTATTCCCTAACACTTAAGTTTTAATACTAACAAATCATAAATATTGCTTAATGTCACTATTACAAGCTCATTTATTTTTCTTTCTAGTGTCAAAACCATTTTATTTAAAGGGAATAAATGCATATTAATAAGCAAAGAATTGACCTCACTCCAGTTTTTCATTATCATATTGTCATCAATGGGCAACAGCTATCATGCAGAGGACAGCACTTGCATTAAAAAATAATACCACACATATTATACATTAACAAATAAATTATAAGAGGTTGTATTGTGTTTAAATTTTCCATGATTTGCAAGTTAGGAACATCATAACAAAACAAACAATCACAATGAATTATAGTTATTCTTTAATGTGTCCGTCTTTAAAATAAAAAAATCAACTTAATAACTTAATTACCATCTATTAAAAGGAAACTGGCTGGCCTAACATATTTGTCTTCTAATAATTAAAGCAGCAACAAATTTCTCTTACGCTTTATTTTAACCAAAACTCTTTGTAAAAATTTTTATAATCAACTTACTATATTTATTAAATGGAATAGTTACATTTCATCCATCTTTTGGCATACAGAATTATTTGATTGATTGATCATCTTGCCAATTACCCATTCATGTTATCAGCTGCCAAGACTCAGTCCATTTTATCACCTGCCAAGTACTCAGTCAGGTTATCATCCAGCCAAGTAAATCAGTCATGTTATCAGTCCTGCCAAGTAACTCCAGTCAGTTATCATCCTGCCAAGTACTCGTCATGTTATCAACCTTGCCAAGTACTCAGACCAAGAACAGAGGCCACAATGTTAAGTTCAACCTTAACTACACACAAGATATTTGTTTTGGTGTACCATACAACTACAAATACAGTTCAATTCTAGTATTCCCATTTAGTAAAGTAAATAAGTCCTGGAGAACAACACAGAGGCTTACAAGATTTTCTCTACTTTTATCCTAACGTGCTTTAATAATAAGTATACAAAGTTCCACATCATTTGAACAAATCCTTGTAGCAGAGTACATGAAACAACAGTCCTAGAGTACTATTGAACACAATAATGATGCAAAAAATACTCAAGTAACTGAATTTAACCCACAACATTTCATGTGAAGGAAGGAGTCCTTATGCTAAATCACTGAACTGAGAAAAATGCATTAACATGATTTTAGATTTAATTACATTTAATAAGTATGTGAATTTAAGAGATTCACCACTGTAGAGGCAGTATTTGCAAGTTGGTCAGACACAAATCTTTGCATATTACTAAGAGAACTTATAATGTTTACAATATCAAAAAATTAATTGTTTTCAACCGAGTTAATTACTGACAACTGAACACAATATTACATGATAAAAGTACATAAAATATCTTAGTCAATGTACATAGACTGAATCTTTTTTTTTGTAATTTGTAATATTGCAGGTATACTGTAAATGAAATGAACGTAGACATCATAAATAAATATAGTTCCCTAAGTTCCGGTTATCCACCAAGAGTATAAATATGTTTTACAGATGGTCCAGAAGCATTTGATATAATTAATTGCAACTTCAACACCGACTTATAAAATTTCAAGAATTATATTAATATAAAGTTTTTCTAGTATATAATTACTGTAGATTACTTTAATGAGCAGGAAGGAGATTTCTGAGAGTCTGACATCAAATATACAATGTTCAAAGTAAAATAGTGCTACAACTCACTAAGAAATTATCAAAATTTCTTTAATAATCTTTGGTCTGCCAAGCTAACAACAAAATTTTTTATAATTAAATGAAACCAACAATGATTGGCAGCACACTATTGAAACCTCACATATCTTATCCATTCACAATATTTTTAAAGCGTATGTTTACAATATTGAAATAACGTAAGTCATGTGTTTTACAACAAATGAAGAAGTAAACAGTGTACAAGAAGTTATCATTAATGTTAGGTCATCCTCAGGAAATATGTTCGTATTAAACTAGACACAAACCTTGCTCTTCAACTGGCAGTACACAAAAATTAATGGAACTAGTCACAATTTTAAGAAAAGATATTAACAGTAATAAAAATAAATTCTAACATGTAATGTAAAATATTAAATAGACATTTATATGTAACAGAGCAAATTATTGCCTGTTTATACTTCATCAAACTGAAGCCATATTACTTGTCTAGTATGAACAAGGGAAGACAGTTAATATTCCTATGCATGAAGACAACACTGAGTCACCAGTTTTCCCCTATGAGCAGGGGGCGATTTGCTAGTTGTTTGATAACACAACCTGATGGACAAATATAAAGCGAGCACTTTTGTAATGGATTCTGGCTGCAACTCACTAACATCAACTGTCCCCTAATTCTTAGACTATTATGACAGCCTTATTAAAAACTAAAACTACACAAAAGATCAATACCCACCAGAACAGTTCTCCTACCACAGCTTCTAGAAATTATCAGTGATGACCACTTCATTAGTACACAATTTCATAGTAGAAGAACAGAACATATTTTACCACATGCTTATCTGCATGAATTCCCTTTAGATACGACAAATTTTTTCTCTGCAGTTCTTCATTACCACATTACTAGCATCTGCCTTGAACATTACTAGCATGCTCGCCATAGACATTACTAGCAGGCTGTGCCTTGACATTACTGCAGTCTGCCTGACATTACTAAGCATGCTACCATGATATTACTAGCATGCCTGCCTTGATAATACTGAGCAGGCTGCCTTGTTATTACTTTTTAGCAGCTGCCTGTATAACTAGCAGGCTGCCTTGACATACTAGCATGTTGCCTTGATATTAACAACTTTCACATGATTCACGAAATCATAACAACACAATGCAAATAAACCACAGTATGGAAAGGATTAGAACATATGGCACTGAATCTTGGAGTTCAATAACTCACTTGCCAGGGGTTCTAATCCACCCATACCATGGCCCATTAGGTTCAACTTTTTTCATTTCAATATATCAGAAGATGTACTCAGAAACAACCACAAATATCACCAGATGCAAGAAGTTTTAGTACAAAATTTTATATTATATATCAGATCATAATACCAGGAACAAACTTGGATAATATCTCCCCGGCTTCCTCATGACACTTTACACCTCAGACCAGGTGATTGTTTTATCGAGTCATGTTTGAACGCGGCCAATGCACCGACTCAACGAATGAGAATGCTACATCTAGCAATAGAAATTACAATAAACCAAAGTTTATTACAACCCTACTACATTATAAAGAAGAAAAATTAATCTTTTCATATTCCTTATATAAAAAAAATTTGTGTTTCTTATTTATCTTTTAAACAGTGTATTAAATAAAAAAAAAGAACAAAAGAAAGCTTACTATTCAATTTGCACTTGCTATTGAAAAGTGTTAACAGTGGCAAAACATTCTCCTATATGATTTTCAGCCTCAGTCTATCATCCACCATTCTTTCTGGCATACTTTTCGCCTTTTGAATAGGAATCTGGAAAGGAACGAATATATCCAAAGCGTAAAAACAGGATCGAAGGCAAATACACAACAACACAAATAACACACCTAGAAAACCTGACACACACAGTGTTACGTATGTATTATTACACACAAATAGAGGTGCCACCATTCTCACAAACAATCATTGACAATAATAGCTCAATTGAGAAATAGCAGTTGCCAGTTTTCCATGCAAGGTAAAAGATTAAGGTTCTTAGGCATTTTAGTAAATAAGAATAACGGACAAATAAGAATACTGACCAATTTAGTAAGAACTAGTACAGCTGACAAGCCATCATATGTACCTCATCCATCAGTCTGCCTCATATGTACTGCCATCCATCCAGTTCTTGCATCAGATGTACTGTCATCCATCCAGTCCCTGCCTCAGATTTCTTGTAACTGTCATCCATCAGTTCTGCCTCAGATGTACTGCCATCCATCCAGTCTGCCTCAGGATGTACTGTCCATCCATCCAGTCTGCCCTCAGATGTACTGCCATCCATCCAGTCTGCCTCAGATGTACTGCCATCCCTCCAGACTGCCACACAGATGTAACTAGCCATTCACCAGTCTGCCTCAAGATGTAACTGCCATCCATCCAGTCAGCCTCAGATGTACTGTCAACCATCCAGTCTGCCTCAGATGTACTGTCATCCCGATTCCATTCTGCCTCAGAGGACTGTCTCCATCCAGTCTGCTCAGATGCACTGCCATCCATCCAGTCCTTGCCTCAGATGCACTGCCCATCACATCAGTCTGCCTCAATGTACTGTCATCCATCCATTCCTGCCTCAAGATGTACTGTCATCCACCAGTCTGCCTCAGATGGGACTGTCATCCATCCAGTCTGCCCTCAGAGGACTGTCATCTCCATCCAGTCTGCCTCAGATTGACTGTCATCCATCCAGTCCTGCCTCAGATGTACTGTCAACCATTCAGTCTGCCTCAGATGTACTGTCATCCATCCAGTCTGCCTCATATGTACTGTCATCCATCAGTCTGGCCTCAGATGTACTGTCATCCAATCCAGTCTGCCTCAGAATGTACTGTCATCCATCCCAGTTCTGCCTCAGATGTACTGTCCATCCCATCAATCTTCCACCCAGATGTACGGTCCATCCATCCAGTTCTGCCTAATGTAGCAGTAGGGGGCCCCATTATATGGTGGGTTTAGGTTCCAGGCTGTCTGCCGGAAAGCAAGACAACGCTTGTAGGCATATACTCCATATTTATTCCATTTATAAATGCAAAATAAATGCCAGACAAACAAGTTTAACACTAAATATATTAAGTTAGTAATAGAACCAGGCATTAAAAACACACAAAGTAAAATACAGTCACAGTAAATTCATTACTTATCTTAAAAGTATTCTGTAATCTTAATGTAGGGAGAGAGGGAGTTAGTACTTATTCTGTAGTAAGTCAGGTGCAGGTACCCAGGTGTTAGGTAGCCCAGGTGAAGGTAGCCCAGAGTAGGTAGCCCAGTGTAAGGTAGCCCAGGGTGTAGTTAGCCCGAGATGTGTAGTAGCCCAGTGTAGGTAGCCCAGTGTAGGTAACCCAAGGTTTAGTAGCCCAGTTGAAGGTAGCCCCTGGCTCCCCATCTCAAACTTATTACAATATTTAAAATATCCCAGAGAGGTAAAATGAACATACATTACACTCATTATTTACCTAAAATATGTGTATTCTTAATATAGGAAGAGAGGTGAAGTAGTATTTTATTTGTATAAAGTCCAGTGTAGCAGCCGTAGGTGTAGCTCGGCTACACCTACCGGCTACCTACACTGTGGCCCAGAGCACATTATTAACATCGACATGTGCCCTTGTTCACTGAATATAATCATTTCTAACAATTACCTTTAGATGCCATCATAAACGAAGTAAAGTAATGAATAATTCATGCCGAGTGGGGAATTGGCCTGGCCAAATGCAGATTCATATACACGTTTGTCTCTGATGGCTGAACAGAGAAAACCGTAATGTTGTCCTCCACCCAGGCTCGCACGAAGTATTATTATCAGAGCAAATAAAATATGCAATAAATGCTCATACCTAATTTACACTAACATATATTACGTAGCAATAGAAACAGGCATTAAAAACACAATAAAAGGTAAGATACACAGAGTACACTTATTACTTACCTTAAAATATTAATATTAATGTGAGAGAGGTGAGTGGCAGGGTGTTTATTGAATAAAATCAAAATTGCACACCATCATCCTCTAACTTGGCACTTAAAGCAAGAGGCTTACGACTTCTCTTTTTATTACAGCTAACCTTAGACGCCATCATCAATGAGAGCCAACTAGTTAACGAAAGAGTAAATAGAGAGAACGAGATACAGAGTTGAGACAATGTAAGAACACAAACTGAACAGGTAGTGGGCGATCACTTGGTCAGGCAAAATAAATGCGTATTAATGCAGTGGACCCCCGGATAACGATCAGCTCCCAACTCGACCAATTATGTAAGTTTATTTTTGTAAGTGCTTTTGTAGGTGTATTTTTAGGGGTCTGAAATGGACTAATCTAATTCACAGTATTTCTTATGGGAACAAATTCGGTCTATAACGGCACCCAAACAGACTTCTGGATTGAAATAATATCGTTATGCGGGGGTCCATTGTGTGTGTCTACTTTCAGTTCATTCACGTCCATTTGTAAGTTTGTAAAACATTTACCTCAATATTTTTTTTATTTTAATAATAATTACCTCACAATACAAATACTTCACTCTTACATTGTTGTACAAGTTGTACAAATTATGTTCAGAATAAACAAACACAACACAACAGCAACACACCGTTTTTAGAGTGAATGAAGATAATATATTAATACTAATATATTATTATTATATTAATATTAATAATAATAATAATATTAATAATAGATAATAATATTAATATTAATAATAATAGTAATTAATAATAATAATATTAATATTAATAATAAAAATAATAATATTAATAATAATAATAATATTAATATTAATAATAATAATAAAAAATAATAATAATAATATTAATAAATAAAAATTATTTATTTATAAAAAGCACTAAACCCGACAAGGTCTTGAATTGCTATAGCATAGAGTAAAGTCATACGAAAAAATATTTTTCTAGAGTTACCGCCCCAGTGTTGACTAGAAACACGTAATTCTTCGACACTACCTACACAGCTGCTTGTAAACAAATCTCGTATTTACAACAATTTTTATTCTGAGTGTATGTATCATGTTTATATGCTAAAGTAATTGGGTTTTCATATATAATTTTGAGGAAAATATCATAGATGGATTAATGAATATGCCTAAAATTGATGTAAAAATATGACATTTAAGTGTGCCCAAGAGTGATTATTCTTATGTATTATTGGCTCATGATAGAGAGAGACATAGCGTTTTTAAAATGTTGTACCTGCACACCAGCACAGTTATTAAGAATATTTTGGTACAGGTACACTTAAGTATAATTATCAGAGTACATATTAAAATCTGCAGTAACTTTAAAACACTCCGAAATTTTTGGAAAGTTTACTGACATAAAAGATTGTCACGGAAAAAATGTAAACAAACTGGTGGTGGCGCCTGTATTTAAAAGACCACTTGCGTATAGCATATTTTGGTCATAATTTGACATCACCTGTATTAGCGGAACGCCATAATGAAGGCAAACGCCGTAAAGCGGAGCCTTACTGTACTGTCATATCATCTATGTTTTTCCTTGGAGTACTGCAACCATCCAGTCCTACCACAGATGTACTGCCCATCCCATCCATTCTAACCACAGTTGTACTGCCACACATCCAGTCCTACCAGTTTGTACTGCCATCCATCCAGTTATACCACAGTTTGTACTGCCATCCATCCATCTATACCACAGTTTGTACTGCCATCCATCCATCTACCACAGTTTACTTTGCATCCATCATGTCTACCACAGTGTACTGCCATCCATTCCAGTCTACCACAGTTGTAACTGCGCATCCCATCCAGTCTACCACAGCTGTACTGCCATCCATCCAGTCTACCACAGATGTACTTCCATCCATCCAGACTACCACCGTTGTACTGCCATCCATCCAGTCTACCACAGCTGTATCTGTGCCATCCATCCAGACTACCAAAGCTGTACTGCCATCCATCCAGTCTACCACAGCTGTACTTGCCATCCATCCAGTCTACCACAGTTGTACTGCCATCCATCCAGTCAACCACATTGTACTGCCATCCATCCAGTCCTACCAAAGTTGTACTGCCATCCAATCCATCACCACAGTTTGTACTGCCTATCCATCCATTCTACCACAGTTGTACTGCCAATCCATCCATCTACCACAGCTTGTACTTGGCCATCCATCCAGTCTAACCACAGTTTCTACGTGCCATCCATCCAGTCTATCACACAGCTGTACTGCCATCCATCCATCAACCACATTTGTACTGCCATCCATCCAGTCTACCACAGTTGTACTGGCCATCCATCCAGTCTACCACAAGCCGTACTGCCATCCATCCAGTCTATCCACAGTTGTCTGCATCCATCCAGTCTACCACAGTTGTACTGCCATCCATCCATCTACCACAGTTTGTACTGCCATCCATCCAATCTACCACAGCTGTACTCCATTCATCCAGTCCTAACCAAAGTTGTACTGCATCCATCCCAGTCTACCACAGTTGTACTGCCATCCATCCAGTCTACCACACCCCCAACAGCTTTACTGGCATCCATCCGATTTCTATCCACAGCTGTACTGCCATCCATCCAGTCTACCACAGCTGTACTGCCAACCCATCCAGTCTACCACAGCTGTAATCAACCGTCTGCACATGCAACACAACAGTTTGCACTCACATTACACATCTCAGAGGCTTTACAAACACACCTCCTCATCACACTGTCACATTCATAAAAACCAGTTCTAAATTACACAGTAAATACATCACAGCCTCACGGGTAGGTACACGACAGGGGTCAGAGGAGATGGAGTTAGTGAGTCTGTAATGGTAGTCATTTTTGGTGAAACAAATTAGTTTCTGGCTAAAAAAAATCAATACACATTCAAAATGGGGGTTTCAAATAAAACAGTCAAGTGACTTGTCAGTGTTGATGTAGAAAGTCTTTTTCTGACATGACCTCTCATAAGAGATATTGAATTGACAGCACAACTTGGCAGTCCTTGCAAAGTTCGTGTCCAATACACAATCACAAAATTATTTTTTCACAACCCAACAACAATGGAAGGAGGATCACTAGGAAAGTGCCACTGAGTTTGATGTAAAACTACTCACTTCCGCTGAATCTCGTAAATTCACCTATTCGCAATCTTAAAGTTGCATAGTAATAATATTCAAAATAGTCCCAGCAAAGTGGATACCTGAGAGAAGATTGACTTTGTGAACAAGCATGAGATACCCCGAGTTTATAACCCTCAACATCAATGTACAAGGACCCACCAAAACAACTTGTTACATAATTTTTCTTGGCTGGAAATGTAACAGATTTTGTTGTAATGCAAAGCACACAGATTGGCAGAAGCCAAATTTCTGGACTTGTAATTACACTTTGAAGTCCTCAAACAATAATGAAAACAAGGCAGACTTTCTTTTAACACAATTTCACATGCTATGTGCCCTCTGTATTATCTAATCTCATCTTATTCAAAGTCAAGCCCTAAGATATACCACCACCCCCTCAGAGCAACCCACACCATCATTAACCTCTTTCACTGGTTGTGCCATAGAGTACTACGCATATTGAGCCAGTGTGGTGCTGTACGTACTACGCCAAAAATTCAAGCAGCTTCAAATCTAGCAGGAGAAAGTTGGGTTAGGCCTACATGTGAGTAGAATGGGACTGTGTGTAGTGGGGTGCGCTGTATAGAAAAAAAATCGGGACCATGGTGCATTGTGGAATGCCATTCATAGAAATGTTCAGCATGCACGCGGTAAGAAATATCTGACTCCCAGGCACATTTGGGACTGCCTCTTTCCCAAGTGATAGTTTCTAACACAGAATTGAAGTGTCCAGTGAAGATGAATTTCATGGTTCTGAGGAGTTTGTGACCAAAAGCAATGCCCAGTATACATATACAAGATAGTGAAAAGAGGAAAGTAGCGGGTGGTGGGAAAAGGCAAGCCTTGGATGTTGGGGAGGCAGCTTGGATGGTGGGAAGGACAGAGGTGGATGGTGGTGAAGACAGTGTGGATGCTGGGGAAGAAGGTGTGGATGGTTGAGAAGACAGTGTGTAAGAAAGCTTATTCAGGTATACACAAATACAGTTACACAGATTATCGTACATAGCAGCATGTTAAGAACCTAGGATAACCCCAAAAAAGTCGAAGTAAACTTATTTCCAGCATGGGAGGTGGGTGAGACAGCATGGGTGTGGGGAATGCAGCAAGGGTTGGGAAGGCAGTGTGGGTTTGGGGAAGACAGCACAGTTGGTGGGGAAGGAAGCATGGATGGTGGAGGAATGAAGCATGGATGGTAGGGAAGGCAGCATGATGGTGAGGAAGGCAGCATGTTATGTGGGGAAGGCAGCATGTATGTGTGGTAAGGCAAGCATGATGGTGGTGAATGCAGCATGATGGTGGAAGCAGCATGGATTCAGTTTATCCTCTATAAGGCTTACAAATGCTGAGTTTACAGATTTGTTATTGTGTGGTTACATGTAGTAAAATACTGACTGACAGAGTGTACCACAAGAACAACTAGCATGGCTAGGCATTTCGAAGCAGATTAGTTAATACTTAATTTTAAATATTATACAAATTATTAGGTAAGTAGGTAATTAGCTAAGTGACTAAATACTAGTTTTGTGATTTAGCAATGTGAATGCTTATGTTTAGGCACAAATACCATAGTTTCAGTATTGGAGTATCACAGGATTCATTATTTTAACCCTTTGAGGGTCGACATTCCCTCTCCGAAACTTCGATCTCATGGTCGGCCAAATTTAAAAAAAAAAAAAAATATTTTCTCCTTATGAAAAGATAGAGACAATCCTTTCTCCCGATCATAACGACACCAAAAGTATGACATTTGATAGAAAACTTACGGAATTATGCTCTCTCAAAGTTATCGGTCTCGTCGATGTTTACGGATTCGTATTCGGCGTATTTAGCCCACTTTTAGCCCCATTTTCGGCCAATTTCACTGTACTAGTCGAACAAAAAAACATAATATTTCGCTAGAAACTCCATTTTTTTCATCGTATGGGTGCAAAGAAATCCACCCATTTATAAATTCACAACTATCCAGTAAATCAGTGGTACATAATATAGCAATATTGCCAATTTCACACAAATTTCAAGTGCCAATTTCGTAATAGGGTCCATCAATAAACAAGAAAGACATTCCTGCCCTAAATGACATTTTCCTCTAGTCCATTAGTCTGTCTCAAAGGCCCCTCTTATATTCTTCTTTGCTTTCCCACTTGAATTTTTATTCTCAAAAAAAAAATAAGATTTACTGTGTATGCAGACTACTGCTAGTGTAAAAAATGGGTATAAATATTATTTGGTGCACTTGTGAACGAATATTGACTCACCAGTTGTACGGTATTGCACGCATTGGCACGATTTGTTTACTTATGAAGTTTGGTAAAAATCGAACATTTCTGTACTGAGCTCAATTTTCAAGGCACCTTTGCATTTTAAAACCAGTCAAAATCAATCTCAATTTCAGTAATATTCTTCCATTCTATAAAATGTGACCAAGAAAACTAGAAATACAAAAACAATAAAAACTATACGACAATACCCTGCAAAGTCGCTGATTTATTAAAAAAAAATGGAAAAATTTTTTTTTTCTCATTATGCACCGTGTGCTGCAGGAATTTTTTTTAGACTGGTGCACACTGACCACATAGACCCATACCGTTCATATGAAGGCCTACCAGCTATCTCCCACTAGATTTGAAGGTCGCTAGAATTTAATGAGTACAGTACGATCAAAACCCAACTACGCGTAAGACTTACTAGTACGACGAAAAACCCACAAAGGTTTTAATACGATATTAATATTTCTCTTTTTGGTTCAAATGGGTGAGTGAGCTGAAGTGTGAACCACCATGTTGTTTTCAGTGTATTAGTATGACGGGGTGTATCGGAAGGGAGATAAGATGTTTTTCTAATGGTAGTTTTGGAAGGTGATGAATGTGTTCTGCAGTACTAGAGTTCTCAGGTAGTGGGTGTTCCATTTTTGAGGGCCTTTTGAACAATCATTGAATTTTTGTAAAGGTTTAGTCGACACGGGGAATGTCTTAGAGATGTTTTTTGTGTCTGGTTGATATGCCTGTGGGATCTGTCACCACTCTATCAGAAAGCATTTTAGTCAAGGTTAGATATTGGAGTTTAAGGTCCTGTAGATGCAGATTGCACAGTATAAGTGTGGATGTACTGAACAGGGAGTAAGTTTTAGATCTATGAAGAGTTGGGGGTGTTTGCCAGGGGAATGGGATTTAAGATTATTCTTACTGCAAAAAAAAGGTGCTTTTGTTTTGGTGAATTATGGCTTTAAGGTTTTTGCCTGCAGTTGATCCCCAAGCACAAATAGCATAGTGAGGTATGGATAAATAAGTGAGTGTTATAGTGTGAGAGCATTTTGCGGCACGTATTATCTAACTTGGAGAGGATCCAAAAGAAAATAAAAAAAAAAAAAAAAGAATAAAAAAAGGGGGGAGCGGGGAGGATTAGTTCCCAGGAGGAATACAAGCCGGAAATCTCCCCCGCTTTGCCCAAGAGGACCTCATCACCGCTAGTATCGCAGATGCAAGCATGGAACCCGTGCCATACCCCTACCTTCATGCCAGTAAAACCACAACTTGATAGCAACCTCACATCTGCCGAGCTAACCTCATTGTGACAAAAGATATGCGGGCCGTTAGCGCCGCCACAAAGCATACCTCCTTTCAGCCACCACCCCCCGGATCCCGAAAGGTGGCTTCCAGAGAAACACCCTTCGCCCGAGAGACACCCAAAGCCACCCTCTGGGATACCGGGAAGGGAGGGACAACCCCAAGGCAATCCATTTCCACGGCAAACAATGCCACCGCCAGAACCTCAACGAATGGGATGGACCCCTGGTACCCTTTTCCCCCTTACCTAGGAATTAGCGTACCTGTGGGAGCGAAAAAAAAAACCAAAGGCCGAAAAGGAAGGCAAAAGTGAGGGGGGGGAGAAGGAGGAGGAAAAGGAAAAGGGGAGGATGGATAGGGAACGGGGGATTGGGGGGTAATTAGTTTGGTCTGAGGAAGGAGACGACAGTTCTAATTCCTCAGACCAAGAGCTTCTTCACCACGCCAAGGAGCCCCCCTTGAAGAGGAAGCTTTTTCAAGATAAAAAAAAAGATTGCAATAATCAGTCGATTATTAGCAAAGGCATTGCAAACATTCATACCCAAGTAGGTTAAGAGGTCGATGGTAGTGTGCATTATGAAAACCAAATTAACGAGAGAATTTTGGATTTCAAAGTTTATTAACCAAGCGACGAGCAACTTACAAATTGCACTAGTAAGAGCAATGGGTCTAACAAGAGATGTCATGACCCAATACCCAGTTAATGTAAAGGTGAGGACAATGAGGCTTTCTATGAAGGAGAGAAAACCCCCTGGGACCAAATGAGATTGAAATGATACAAAATGGCAACAATTGATATAAGATACAAGTGTTGAAGCATACACGATATGGATTTCATCAGGCCCAGGTCTGCTGGTTGGCACATGGTAAATGTTTAGTTCCTGTGATCAGGAAGGGACTGGTATAAAAGTTCCTCACCATGACAAAAGTGGAAAAAAAAAAATTTTTTTTAACCCTTTGACTGTCGCAAACCCCAATCCTGAGCGTCTCCTGGTGTCCGCATAATTTAAAAAAAAAAAAAAAAATAATATTTTCTTTAATGAAATTTATGATAATCTTTTCCCGTTGTAATGACAACCAAAAAAACGAATTTGATGGAATTAGGCTCTCTCGAAGTTAGCGGACCTCGGTGCTGTTTACAAATCGGCGATTTCCGCCCCACTTTGGCCCAATAATTCGGCTAATTCCACCCCACTGTTCCATCACCCAAACTCATAGCTATTTCTTTAGAAACTTCTCTCCATTTTTTCTATCGATTTGAGTACAAGAAACGCCCATTTAACCGATTTCAATGACTACCTAATAATGTTTCAGAAATTTGCAATTTGGCCAGATTCACGAAAACTAAAAAAAATTGACAATTTCAAATAAGGTCGCAGAATGAACAATGCAGACATTCCTGGCTCTAAAATAACATTTTCTTTGCTCATCAGTCACGTCTTCCCAGGCCGCCTCTGCGATATTATCTTGCTTTCTATTTTGAATTTTATTCAAACAAAATATAGAAGACTTTACTATTAATGCAGACTACTGCAATACGGGAAATAATTGTACAAATAATACACCCATTCATGACGGCATATTAGAATGGCTAGTTGGAACCTTTATTGGACAATGGCATCATTTGTTTACTTTAGAACATTGGCAAAAATCAAACATTTCCCCTACTTTGAGCTCCCATTTCTAGGTTCTTTTATAGAAAATCAATCAAAATCCACCTCTAATTTCAAAATATGTTTTCGCATTCTATCAAATGAGACCAAGAAAACGAAATATAACCATTAATACTATCGAAAATAGACCACAGAGTCGGCATTTTAAATTAAAAAAAACGTTCGTAGTTTTTTTTTCTCATTAGCTCTGCATGCTCCATGATTTATTTATATGATGAACCTGACCACACAGACCCTTCTCTCACATGTCGGGCCTACAACTTTTCACGGTTGCTTGATTAGAAGCCGCTAGAAATTTATGATATATATACGTCAAACACGGTACCGCCTCGTAAACGTATATATAACGGCGCGACAGTCAAAGGGTTAAGAGGAGTCGACCTCCACTGCAATTTGGAGCTAAGAAATGAGGGCAAGAGATGTAGCCCCTGGAATACACATAACATGGTGATAAACAAATGCTATGGTAACCTCAATAGCTTCTGTAAGAATGGAGCAGGGTCTGGAGAGTACTTGCCAGCCAATTACCATAACTTTTTTCCAGTCTGTGCACAAAATAGTGGTAATGAGTGCCCACACACACTCACCAACAAGTTAGTTTTGCCACCCAAATAACATGACAGGCCAGCACTCTTGCCTCTTTAATAAAATCAAATTAAGCACTAAACCCGAAGAGAGTAATTCATGTACAGTGGAGTGGTGCAAGGGTTACTTAGGGAGTAAAGCGCAGGAGTGGTACGACGTGCACGCTGTGTCAAGCCAAAACAGGATGTATTATGGATAGTTAGACCTCTAAGCATACCCAGGTCATCCTGAGGGAGCAGAAACACTCAATATGTCCAAGAACAAGAAGACAATAATCCTCCTCCACCAAGTGTGTAAACCACCTTCCCCATCAAAGGGGGGGGGGATTTTCACTTAACCCTCACAATTTTTTCCACAATGGGGGTTGTTTTAACACGCACTATCATATCTCATCTTGCTGTGGGCAGCAAAAAATTACTTGCCATAATCAAAACACATTTTCTTGAAGGCAAGTTCTCTCAATGGGGCTAGTACCCCCTTCTGTATAAATTACTAAATTTAAAAAGGAAAAACTTTTTCTTTTTAGGTCACCCTGTCTCAGTGGGATATGGCCAGTGAATTAAAAAAAAAAATATCTCAATGTTGCTTTTAAGGATTTTGTTTAAAAATTATGTTTTATAATTTTTTTTATTCCAACACAAACCATTATTGAAGTTTTATATGCAAACATAGTAAAACTTAGACCGACAGCTAACTTTCCAAGTGCCAAGTTTTATATGCAAACATAATAAAACAGACTGACAGCTAACTTTCCAAGTGCCAAGTCAGGCAGAATACTGGTAGTTCCTACACAAGGACAAGTGAAATACAAAGAAAATTCAACTACAACATAAAGCAATCTTTGTTGCTAACAAGAGACTTGTTGACATTATGACTAAAGAGTAACTCATGATTTATAATATTTATGGTTGACTTATATCAGGAAATTATTTTCTCCTGATACCGTAACACTTGATACTGTCTCAACATGACCATGTGTAACCTAACAGATAGTAACTTTAATAATAGATAAGACCTATTTGGATCACTGCTTCCTGACTATTAATGTAAGCTGTAAGTTACATCATATAATCCCTAAACTATGGGGGACCTTTCCCTCTACATAAATGGGAACAATTAACCAAAGATACCATTCCTAGAACATTTGGAATTTACAATGTCGTCTCCTTGTTCATCACTGAAGAGACAACTTTATGTAATATCTTGTGTTAGCTTGTCAGGAAGTGTCAAGTCAATCAAGTCAGTTATTTAATGGCTTGAAAATTCACCTTCATACAAATAAAGAATACTTTAGAGAATAAAGTCAAACTACAGTGGAACCATCACACGATCAAACTTAATGGTTCCAGTAAGGCTGTTCGAGTGCCGATCTGTTCAAGTACAGAACGAATTTTTTCCCAACCAATTCTCTTACTTGGTTGGCTGTTATCACTAACCCTCTAGGCCCCATACTGTCCATATTTATGCAAATAATATAAAATTACCAAAAAAGGCCAAGAAACACAAATACCTTTACGTGAAGTTCGGCCAGTCGTGTTTGTTTGGTCGAGTAGCTCAAGCAACGTCCAACTACAAGAGTAATTGTTTACGAACAAAACATTCGAATACCAAATTCGAGTACTGAGCCTGTTCAAGTACGAGTTCCAACTGTTATTGGCCAGAAATATACACTATGTTCTATGATGGTTTAATTAGGACCTTAATTTCTTATGGTAAATGATATAAATTATTACATGATTTTGTATTCCCTAACACTTAAGTTTTAATACTAACAAATCATAAATATTGCTTAATGTCACTATTACAAGCTCATTTATTTTTCTTTCTAGTGTCAAAACCATTTTATTTAAAGGGAATAAATGCATATTAATAAGCAAAGAATTGACCTCACTCCAGTTTTTCATTATCATATTGTCATCAATGGGCAACAGCTATCATGCAGAGGACAGCACTTGCATTAAAAAATAATACCACACATATTATACATTAACAAATAAATTATAAGAGGTTGTATTGTGTTTAAATTTTCCATGATTTGCAAGTTAGGAACATCATAACAAAACAAACAATCACAATGAATTATAGTTATTCTTTAATGTGTCCGTCTTTAAAATAAAAAAATCAACTTAATAACTTAATTACCATCTATTAAAAGGAAACTGGCTGGCCTAACATATTTGTCTTCTAATAATTAAAGCAGCAACAAATTTCTCTTACGCTTTATTTTAACCAAAACTCTTTGTAAAAATTTTTATAATCAACTTACTATATTTATTAAATGGAATAGTTACATTTCATCCATCTTTTGGCATACAGAATTATTTGATTGATTGATCATCTTGCCAATTACCCATTCATGTTATCAGCTGCCAAGACTCAGTCCATTTTATCACCTGCCAAGTACTCAGTCAGGTTATCATCCAGCCAAGTAAATCAGTCATGTTATCAGTCCTGCCAAGTAACTCCAGTCAGTTATCATCCTGCCAAGTACTCGTCATGTTATCAACCTTGCCAAGTACTCAGACCAAGAACAGAGGCCACAATGTTAAGTTCAACCTTAACTACACACAAGATATTTGTTTTGGTGTACCATACAACTACAAATACAGTTCAATTCTAGTATTCCCATTTAGTAAAGTAAATAAGTCCTGGAGAACAACACAGAGGCTTACAAGATTTTCTCTACTTTTATCCTAACGTGCTTTAATAATAAGTATACAAAGTTCCACATCATTTGAACAAATCCTTGTAGCAGAGTACATGAAACAACAGTCCTAGAGTACTATTGAACACAATAATGATGCAAAAAATACTCAAGTAACTGAATTTAACCCACAACATTTCATGTGAAGGAAGGAGTCCTTATGCTAAATCACTGAACTGAGAAAAATGCATTAACATGATTTTAGATTTAATTACATTTAATAAGTATGTGAATTTAAGAGATTCACCACTGTAGAGGCAGTATTTGCAAGTTGGTCAGACACAAATCTTTGCATATTACTAAGAGAACTTATAATGTTTACAATATCAAAAAATTAATTGTTTTCAACCGAGTTAATTACTGACAACTGAACACAATATTACATGATAAAAGTACATAAAATATCTTAGTCAATGTACATAGACTGAATCTTTTTTTTTGTAATTTGTAATATTGCAGGTATACTGTAAATGAAATGAACGTAGACATCATAAATAAATATAGTTCCCTAAGTTCCGGTTATCCACCAAGAGTATAAATATGTTTTACAGATGGTCCAGAAGCATTTGATATAATTAATTGCAACTTCAACACCGACTTATAAAATTTCAAGAATTATATTAATATAAAGTTTTTCTAGTATATAATTACTGTAGATTACTTTAATGAGCAGGAAGGAGATTTCTGAGAGTCTGACATCAAATATACAATGTTCAAAGTAAAATAGTGCTACAACTCACTAAGAAATTATCAAAATTTCTTTAATAATCTTTGGTCTGCCAAGCTAACAACAAAATTTTTTATAATTAAATGAAACCAACAATGATTGGCAGCACACTATTGAAACCTCACATATCTTATCCATTCACAATATTTTTAAAGCGTATGTTTACAATATTGAAATAACGTAAGTCATGTGTTTTACAACAAATGAAGAAGTAAACAGTGTACAAGAAGTTATCATTAATGTTAGGTCATCCTCAGGAAATATGTTCGTATTAAACTAGACACAAACCTTGCTCTTCAACTGGCAGTACACAAAAATTAATGGAACTAGTCACAATTTTAAGAAAAGATATTAACAGTAATAAAAATAAATTCTAACATGTAATGTAAAATATTAAATAGACATTTATATGTAACAGAGCAAATTATTGCCTGTTTATACTTCATCAAACTGAAGCCATATTACTTGTCTAGTATGAACAAGGGAAGACAGTTAATATTCCTATGCATGAAGACAACACTGAGTCACCAGTTTTCCCCTATGAGCAGGGGGCGATTTGCTAGTTGTTTGATAACACAACCTGATGGACAAATATAAAGCGAGCACTTTTGTAATGGATTCTGGCTGCAACTCACTAACATCAACTGTCCCCTAATTCTTAGACTATTATGACAGCCTTATTAAAAACTAAAACTACACAAAAGATCAATACCCACCAGAACAGTTCTCCTACCACAGCTTCTAGAAATTATCAGTGATGACCACTTCATTAGTACACAATTTCATAGTAGAAGAACAGAACATATTTTACCACATGCTTATCTGCATGAATTCCCTTTAGATACGACAAATTTTTTCTCTGCAGTTCTTCATTACCACATTACTAGCATCTGCCTTGAACATTACTAGCATGCTCGCCATAGACATTACTAGCAGGCTGTGCCTTGACATTACTGCAGTCTGCCTGACATTACTAAGCATGCTACCATGATATTACTAGCATGCCTGCCTTGATAATACTGAGCAGGCTGCCTTGTTATTACTTTTTAGCAGCTGCCTGTATAACTAGCAGGCTGCCTTGACATACTAGCATGTTGCCTTGATATTAACAACTTTCACATGATTCACGAAATCATAACAACACAATGCAAATAAACCACAGTATGGAAAGGATTAGAACATATGGCACTGAATCTTGGAGTTCAATAACTCACTTGCCAGGGGTTCTAATCCACCCATACCATGGCCCATTAGGTTCAACTTTTTTCATTTCAATATATCAGAAGATGTACTCAGAAACAACCACAAATATCACCAGATGCAAGAAGTTTTAGTACAAAATTTTATATTATATATCAGATCATAATACCAGGAACAAACTTGGATAATATCTCCCCGGCTTCCTCATGACACTTTACACCTCAGACCAGGTGATTGTTTTATCGAGTCATGTTTGAACGCGGCCAATGCACCGACTCAACGAATGAGAATGCTACATCTAGCAATAGAAATTACAATAAACCAAAGTTTATTACAACCCTACTACATTATAAAGAAGAAAAATTAATCTTTTCATATTCCTTATATAAAAAAAATTTGTGTTTCTTATTTATCTTTTAAACAGTGTATTAAATAAAAAAAAAGAACAAAAGAAAGCTTACTATTCAATTTGCACTTGCTATTGAAAAGTGTTAACAGTGGCAAAACATTCTCCTATATGATTTTCAGCCTCAGTCTATCATCCACCATTCTTTCTGGCATACTTTTCGCCTTTTGAATAGGAATCTGGAAAGGAACGAATATATCCAAAGCGTAAAAACAGGATCGAAGGCAAATACACAACAACACAAATAACACACCTAGAAAACCTGACACACACAGTGTTACGTATGTATTATTACACACAAATAGAGGTGCCACCATTCTCACAAACAATCATTGACAATAATAGCTCAATTGAGAAATAGCAGTTGCCAGTTTTCCATGCAAGGTAAAAGATTAAGGTTCTTAGGCATTTTAGTAAATAAGAATAACGGACAAATAAGAATACTGACCAATTTAGTAAGAACTAGTACAGCTGACAAGCCATCATATGTACCTCATCCATCAGTCTGCCTCATATGTACTGCCATCCATCCAGTTCTTGCATCAGATGTACTGTCATCCATCCAGTCCCTGCCTCAGATTTCTTGTAACTGTCATCCATCAGTTCTGCCTCAGATGTACTGCCATCCATCCAGTCTGCCTCAGGATGTACTGTCCATCCATCCAGTCTGCCCTCAGATGTACTGCCATCCATCCAGTCTGCCTCAGATGTACTGCCATCCCTCCAGACTGCCACACAGATGTAACTAGCCATTCACCAGTCTGCCTCAAGATGTAACTGCCATCCATCCAGTCAGCCTCAGATGTACTGTCAACCATCCAGTCTGCCTCAGATGTACTGTCATCCCGATTCCATTCTGCCTCAGAGGACTGTCTCCATCCAGTCTGCTCAGATGCACTGCCATCCATCCAGTCCTTGCCTCAGATGCACTGCCCATCACATCAGTCTGCCTCAATGTACTGTCATCCATCCATTCCTGCCTCAAGATGTACTGTCATCCACCAGTCTGCCTCAGATGGGACTGTCATCCATCCAGTCTGCCCTCAGAGGACTGTCATCTCCATCCAGTCTGCCTCAGATTGACTGTCATCCATCCAGTCCTGCCTCAGATGTACTGTCAACCATTCAGTCTGCCTCAGATGTACTGTCATCCATCCAGTCTGCCTCATATGCCCCCTTAAAAAGTAAAAGGACACAATGCAACTAATGTGACTTTTTGATTTGGCAACGTTTTGCCTCGGGAGAGCAAAATTTCCCACAGTAACAACAAAAATGAGAGCACCCCACAAAAAAACAAAAAAATAAATAAATAAATAAAAAATAAAAAAAGAATAAATAAAAAATTAGAGAAAATAAGTTACTGACTATTTTGGGATATCCCAGGTTCTCTACACATATGCTGCTATGTATGATAATCTATGTAATGGTATTTGTGTATACTGTACCTGAATAAACTTACTTAGTTTTATGGTGCATTACGAGTGTATATCACAGTTAACACTGTACTACACTACATTTTCTCTAAGTACCCTGGAGGGATAAGAAGGATGGTACTTATCCCTTATCCTCGAGTTCACTGCAAATGAACACACATCTGACAGACTGACTACTAGTCAAGGTCTTTGTTAGCCCCTTAATCCTTTCAGGGTTGGTGCCATATTTGTACGGCTTGAGAACCAGGGTTGGTGCCGTACTTGTATGCATAAATTCTAGCGCCTTCAAATAGAGCGGGAGAAAGCTGGTAGGCCCACATGCGAGAGAATGGGTCTGCATGGTCAGTGTGCGCAGTAGGAAAAACATTGGATCACCTGTACTGCACTGTGGAACGCTATTTCAGTACACCTCGTTTACCATGCCTCGTGGTGAGAAACTCCTCACTCCTCGGCAAAACTGGACACTCTTGTTCCCAATGACAGTTCAAACACGGATGAAAGTGTCAGTGAAGATGAATTTCAGGGTTTTGAGAAGTTTGTGACTAAAAGTAATGGCCATAATACAGTAAGTGTTTGAAAACCAAGACAACCCTCAACCTTCCACATCCGGTGCTGGCCGTCTTGTCCACGTCCAGGTGTACCAGAATGAAAGAGGAAACTCGTATTTGCCTGCCTCCAGGACTCTGATGTGAACAGTGGTGATGATAGTGATAGTGAATACGATCTCCAAGCCCTTGAAAACATTTCCAGTAGCAAGAGTGAAGTGTAATATTCCCCAGTGAAGCGTTAATCTGTACGACGCTACATGCATTCTGGTAGTGTGCCATATGCTATTCCAAGAGGAAGGAGTACATCTCGGAGTACATCCCATGGCCCTACAACAGGAACGCATAGTGAAAATGAAGATGATATTGTCACAATGGGGATGAAAAATGTGCATGCATCATCAATGGTAGTGATGCCATTCACCATGAGGCACCAGCACGGCCCATGTTGGACCTACGCCGCTGAGTCAGCTCAGCTACAACAAAACCCACCCTCATTCACCCACCACACAAAGCTCTGCAACAACAACCTCCACAACTTCAACCATCTGTCATTATCCAGCACCCACCAGCAGACTGCACCTGGGATTGGCAGGAAGGTGCCAATTTTGTTTCCAATCCCCATCACTTTAACCCTTTCAGGGTCCAAGGCCCAAATCTGAAGTGGTGCCCCAGTGTCCAAGAATTTTCCAAAAAAAAATTTGTTATTTTTTCTTATGAAATGGTAGAGAATCTTTTTGTGAAGGTAATAAAACAAAAAGTACGAAATTTGATGGAAAATTTACAAAATTATGCTCTCGCGAATTTTGATGTGTCAGCGATATTTACGAATCGGCGATTTTGCCGACTTTGACTTCTATTTTAGGCCAATTACATCATTCCAGTCGACCAAATTCTTAGCTATTTTACTAGTATTACTTCTATTCTATCGATTGAGCACAAGAAATCGCCAAGTCAACTGTTTCAACTACAAAATAAAGTGATCGGAAATTGTAATTTGGCCAATTTAACACAAAGTTCAAAATATTCCAATTTCAAAATAGCATCCAGAATAAACAATGTAGGCATTCCTGGCACTAAACTAACATTCCTCGGTTCATTAGTTTACGTTTTGAGGCTTTACAAATAAATCCCATTTTTATTTTTTATTTACATAATGAATTTTATTCACACCCAAAAAATAGAAGATTTACTGTTATGCAATATTGTAATAATTGTATAAATATCATCAACACATTGTGAATGTGTATTAGATCCACCAGCTGGCATGTATTAGACGTGTGAGGTCGTTTGTTTACTCTTGAACATTGACAAAAATTTAACATTTCCGCTACTTTGAGCTCAGTTTCAAGCCATTTCCGTGCTAAAACCAATCAAAATCATCTCTATTTCTGTAATATGTCTTCCATTCTATCAAATGAGACCAAGAAATTGCAAATACAACTATAAAAAACATACGAAAAAACACTGCAAAGTTGCTGTTTTAATCGAAAATCTTGGTTTCAGTTTTTTTTCTCTCATTATACACAGTGTGCTGCAGATTTTTTTCATGTGGTGCACACATACCACATAGATGTATTCTCTCATATCTAGGCCCAAGTGTACCACTCACAGTTTATCAGAGGAGCTGAGCTCATGACGTAGATCTATGGTTTGGACACTGAACGCAAAGCCGTAGATCTACGGACGACCCTGAAAGGGTTAACAAAAGTCAAAGTGGAATACGGCCATCTTGTACACTTGAGAACAATGCCACTGAGCTGGAACGTTTTGAGTTATTCTTTGACGAACCCCTGATGGAAATTATGTCAGGGAAAGCAACACATACAAAGATTACACCATGGCCAACACAATTCTTTCATAAATTAGACACATGTACAACTCTTGGTATCTTTATTGAGAAACGTTTTGCCACACAGTGCTTCATCAGTCCATACAAAGGAGAATCTTGAAGAACAGGAGGAGAATGAGGAATCAGTCCCTCAACCTTGAGTCGATGTGGTCAGTCCATCAATCTTGAATAGAATACGGCATACGTGCTGAGAAGGAGCTTATAAACCGTTGGCAGAGTGAACCATTCATCTAAAAACCTGTCAGACACTGCAACTTCTTGGATCTTAATACTTGGGAATTCTTCGCTTGCCTAATTCTTGGGCACGACCTACTTCCACATTGAACAAATGTTACACGACCTGTGACTGCTTCACCTCTCCTGCCAACGGTTTTATAAGCTCCTTCTCAGCACGTATGCCGTATTCTATTCAAGATTGATGACTGACCACATCGACTCAAGGTTGAGGGACTGATTACCTCATTCTCCTCCTGTTCTTCAAGATTCTCCTTTGTATGGACTGATGAAGCCACTGTGTGGCGAAACGTTTCCTCAATAAAGATACCCAAGAGTTGTACATGTGTCTAATTTATCAACATGTCGGTTCTCTGAACCATTCATCTAAAAACAATTCTTTCACCAAGATTATGCCTACACCCGTGGAAGGAGACAACTGTGGTTGAGATGTATCTTTCTTTGCCACAATAATGCTTATGCCACATGTGTATAACACAGTATCAAATCATACTGGTCGACAGACCGCCTGATTTCAACCCAAGCTTTCAGTGATATAATACCAGCGAATGATTTGTGCTACTATTACATACGCTACACTTTCCAGACAAAACCAGGCCTGACAGAAAAGGCAGGTTATATAAGATTAGGAATATGTTTATGTATCTGAAACAGAAATTCAATATATATTGTTATTCATGAGTCTATGATTGGTTTAAAGGTAGACTGTCATTCAAGCAGTATATACCAAGCAAGAGGAAATGCTTTGGTATAAAGCTGTTTGTACTCTGTGATTGCTACAGAGCTCTTGTATTGGATATTATTGTGTATACTGGAAGTAATACATTGCAAGATACCAGGAAGTTATTGGGTATCTTTGGTGATGTGATTAAAACAATGATGGAACCATATCTTGGTAAGGGGCATACATTATATACTGATAACTGGTACACAAGCACCATACTCAGTGATTTTTTGCGAGTGAACATGACAGACGTATGCGATACAGTGCGCGCAAATCGTAAGCATATGTCTAAGTTCGACGCAGGCACTCGTAGGTGAGGTGCCAGCGTTTGTTGCCAATGACATCACAACATTTCGGTGGCATGACAAACGAGACTTCACAAAGTTGACATCAGTTCACCAAAACGAAATGACAGACAGTGGCAGGCTGAATAAAGACACCAGCAAACCCATTCAAAACCTGCAGCTGTTGATGGACTACACCCTGAACA
>NC_069457.1:34386721-34422624 GCF_026875155.1 Cherax quadricarinatus | reverse complement strand
GACGGGGTTTGACAGAATCGAGGGTAGTATTAATGTAGAGGGGTGGAGGAGGCAGTTTTTTGGGATGTGCCAGGGTAAAACCCCAGGCTTTAGACGGAATCCCAAACGATTTTTATAGGTATATTGGGGGGGTGAGGGCTTTGTTGGTGGGGGTTTAAAATTGTATGTTAAGTATGGGGGGAGGGGGGGAAAAATCACAAAAAACGGGTGTCCGGTTTTAGTGCCCAAAAGAAGGAATGCCGATTTTTGAATGATTCCCGTGCGATTACGTTAAGGGCTCGGTTTCCCAAAATTTTTGCAAAGGTTTTTGGGGCAACAGAATGGGGAAAAAAGGTTGGGTTTGTGTTAATAGGGCAGTTGGGAATTCGGGAAGAAGGATGGGGGAAGGGACGGTTTGATTGGGATTTTCTAAGAATGTACGGGAGGGGGAATACAGGTTTAGATTGGGTAAATGCTTATGATTGCGTGGACAGGATTTTTTAGGGGTTTGCTTAGAGGGGTTGGGGTTTGGGGGGGTATGGGGGGTAAACCCCTGTATGATGGGGCGAGGTGGGGGTACAGGAAAATGGGAGGTTGGGTAAAGTTACCAATGGGAGAGGTTTGAGCGGGCTGTCCCATGTCCAGCTGCTTTTGCGTTGTTGCAGAATCCTTTTTATGAGTCTGTTGGAGGGTAATAACATCAGGGGATGGAAAGGGGGGGGGCAAAGGGGGCATCGTTTGGGGATGTGGATGATACTACTGTTTTGTAAGGGGGGAAAGGGGGATTAAGGGGGGGGTGAGTGATTCAGATTTTGGTATGAAAAGGAATGGAGTTAAACGGTGAAAAAAGGTTATAGAGGTCGGTATTGGTGGGGGGGGCTTGGGGGGGGTTAGGATGGCAGTGGTTTTACAGAACAAAAGTGGGGTATTTTTGGCGGAATGAGGCAGCAGAAGGTAAATTCGGAGTTGTCACGGGTAAGGTTTTAAATAGACTGGAGGTTAAGTGCGAGGGCTTAGCTTTTTCAGAGGGTAGTGGTGGTAAATTCACTTGTTTAGCAAGGTTGGGGGGGGGGGCAAGGTTTTTCCCTTTGAGGTCGAATATTTTGGAAAACAGAGGAGGTGCTGAAGTTTGTGTGGGGGTTTTAGGGCATGGTTAAGTAAGGAGGTAGTTAGACGGATGTTCGGAGAGGGGGTTATGGTTTGTTGCCTTTAGGGACTGAGAGTAATGGCTGTATATATCAAGTGGAGGTCTATGAGGGAAGGGGGTTGGTGTGTGGGGCTAAAGTAGGACTAGAGTTATGGAGGAGGCACGTAAATGGTGCGAGTGGTTAGGAATGTTGAGGGTTTGTGGAAGATTTGTTGAGATTTTTTATTGACAGTGTGCAACAGGTGGATAAAAATCAAAGTGTGAAACGGTGGGGAGGGTAGTGAAAGGTCAAGGAATTATGCAAGGGGTAGACGTGTATCCAACGTATGATTGGGAGGTTATTTGGAAAGATTTTAGTAAGTCTTTCGGATAACGGCCTAGAGTAAGGAGAATTAGTATTTATGGTTTATCATGGGGATTCTGGCTTTCACAGGAGGTGTTACGTAGTTTGGGTTTGTGGAAGAGGCTTTTTGTCATGTTTTGTGGTGATGTTTGAAACGGCGTTTCATGTGGTCTTTTTTTGTGCCTCTTGAGAGGTGGGGATGAGATCATGGATGGGTGGGGTTATCAGACTGTTGGGGGGGGGTCGTGTGCCTCTTTTAATGGCTTTACTACTGGATGTAGGGTTCCTAGGGATGTTGGAAGGGCTATAATGTATATCATAGTGGATTATCTGGTCATTTCATGGGGAACGGAAGAGGGGATTTAAGGGGTGATATGAGGATAAAAGAGTAGGCGGCAGATTTCTACAGGAACGAAGTGTAGGAATATGTTGGTTTTATGGGGCGTCTTGGGAAAAAAGTTTCCGGAAGGTTATAGGAATCTCACTGTGGGTTCACTTAGGATGGGTCCCTGAGGATGGACAAAGGAGTGGTCTCCTATTGGGGGATGTAAAGGGGGGGGGGGGGTTTGGTTTATCGGAATGATGTAGTGTGTGTAAGAGAAGGTAGGGTGAGAATTTTTTTTTTTTTTTTTATTTTTTTTTTATATTTTTATTTAAAAACTGCATATACATATACATTGTATTACTTACAAAACAAAACACGGTGATTAAAAATAAAATAAAGGGTACATACTGTGAAATTCATACCTCTCGAATATGAAATTAAACACCAACATTACAAACTTGTCAATAAAAAAACAACCACATCCACTGTATCTTTATAGTAGTAATTAGTATTGATGACAATACATACATACACATACATATATACTTACATATATACATATATATACATATATATATTATATATATATATACATAACACATACATATATACTCACATATCTACATATATATAACATTTTATATATATAGTATATATATATACATATACACTACAAATATATACACCCATATACACACACTCAACATTCATATATTTAAATTAAATTATTAATTCAACAGATCGGTATACAGAAAAAAAATATCATATAGTTTACTTGCATGTCACAAGTACTGGCTAAACAGGAGCACCTGCTAACACATACACCACAAAATTGACAACCACAACCTTCCACATCCTTACAATACAGAATTTTATAAACAGAGCAAATACAATAATGATCTATAGTATAAAATTAAAAAACCATACTAGATATTACAATAACCTCTAGTACACAATCCCGGTACATTTTAAGATCACATAGATCATGGCCATATTACAACCTATAATAACCCCACTACATTACATAACCTATAAAACCCTCCTTTTATAATAATCATTATTGCCAGTGCAGGACACAGCTGACACTTATACCCCCCCCCCTCCCCGTATGTACAGTCCCGTTCTAAATAAATACATTGAATTATCCTAATGAATGGTCAAACCCTGACCTAATCATAACCTAAAGGTTGGTAGTGCATACGAACAAGACAAAAAACACATAAATTTACAGACTCAAAAACGATATGAAAACATTACATTCATATACCACCTACTCTGTAATAGTAGAAGAATATACACCCACCAATATGATATCAAATATTAATGTTAAAGCATGAATTCCAAACATTCCAAAAATTGCAGATTAGTGAAGTTTCACACTCAAATGCAAGATAATACACTACTTGCCCACATTAGCGGTACAATACTTGGCTATGTAAATTATTTTAAAGAACCCGAGAATAAAATAAAACTAGAGTAGTTTTAAGAATAAGGATTCTGTTTAATGTGCCAGTTCCAAAGAAACTGACACGTATCTCAGAAAAATTTTTGTGGTTGATACCAAAGTGCCAATCTAATTACTTAAAACGAGGATCAAAGGGGCGGTATCCTGGCTTTCAAAGGAAATTTTAAAACCAGTGAACTTAACCATCAGGCTTAGAAATTGTAACCTGTGAACCACACTTATATCTCAATATGTCATACATTCTCGTTGAAACTTGCTTACCATCCATACCTATTTCTCCCTACCCTTCATCTTACCAATACTTCAGTTCCAGATAAACCAAACCCCCCCTTAGACATCTCCCCATGAAGGTGACCAACTCCTTTGTCATACTCAGGGAACCAGCTAAGGGAACCACAGTGAGGATTCCTTTAACCTTCTGGGAAAACTTTTTTCCCAAGACGCCCCATAAACCCACTTATTCTACACTTCGTACTATAGAATCTGGCCGCCAACGCTTGTATCCTCATATCACCCTTAATACCCTCATGCCCCATGAATGGTCAGTAATCACTATGATTACATTATAAGCTTCCAACATCCTAGGTACTCCCCTTACATCCAGTAGTCTTAATGCCCTTAAAAGCGGACACATCGACCCCCCCCTCCAACAGTCTGATACCCCACCATCCATGATCTCACCCCCTCCAAGGAGGCGCAAAAAAAGACACATGAAACGCCGTTTCAACATACCACAAAAACTGACAAATAAGCCTTTCCACAAATCCATACTACGTAACACCTCCTTGGGAAGCCTGAATCCCCATGATATAACTTATATACTAATTCTCTCACTCTAGCCGGTATCCGTTAGTTACTAAAATCTTTCCAAATATCCTCCCAAATATACGTTGGATACACGGCTACCCCTTGCTATTCTTGACCTTGTCACTACCCTCACAAACGTTTTCACTTTGATTTTATCACCTGTTGCCTGTCAATCAAAAAATCTCAAACATCATTTCACAAACCCTCAATTCCTTCCCACTCAACCATTACGTGCTCCTCATAAACTCTTCTACTTTAGCGCCACTCACACCCCCTTCCCTCATTATCCTCCACTTGATTTATACAGCCATTACTCTCAGGTCCTAAAGGAAACAAACCTTAAACCCCTCCCGATCATCGTCATAAATACCTCCTTACTTAACCATGCCTCCCAATACCCCACACAAACTTCGCACCCTCCTCTGATTTCCACAATATTCGTACCTCTAAGGGGAAACCTTGCCACCCCCCATACTTGCATATTGACAAGAGAATTTACACTACTACCCTCTGATGTAAAAGCTAAGTCCCTCGCACTTAACTCCTTAGTCTAATTAAAACCCTTAACCTGTGATCAGATTCCGGAATTTACCCTGCTGCATGCCTGCATTCGCCAAATACCATATCCCACCTCCTTGATTCTGTTCAGCCCTGTCCATCCTAAACCCTATCCAAGCCCCCCCTATCCATTTACCGACCTCTAGTAACTTTGATTTCACCGTTATTAACTCTCATTCCGGTATTCATACCCAAACATCTGGAATCACTCTTACCCACCCTCCGTACTCATCCTTACCCCTTAGCAAAACAAGTTGTATCATCCCATACCCAACGATGGCCCCTTTGCACCCCATTCCATATCTGATTGTTCATACCCTATCAACAGACTCTAAAAAGGATTCTGCACACACGCTAAGAGCAGCTGTGTACTTCGCGACAGCCCTGTCTCAAAACCTCTCTCCATTGGTAACTTTCACCAACCTCCCATTGACCTGTACCCTTCACCTCTGCCCAATCATACAGGGTGTTCACCCACTCACTACCCCCTCCCGAAAAACCCAAACCTCTCTAAGCAAACCCCTAAGAAATCTCTGTCCACGCATCATAAGCATTCACCCAATCTAAACCTAGTTATTCCCCCTCCGTACATCTCTCTAGAAAATCCTAATCAAACCGATGTCCATCCTCATCCTTCTTCCCGTAATCCAACTGTTCCCCTTATTGTAACACTTATCCCACACTTTCCTCATTCTGTTGCCAAAACCTTAGCAATAAAATCTTTGTAATCGGAGCACATTTAAAACGTTATCGCACGGTATTAATCATTCAAAATTCGGCTATTCCTTCTTTTTGGGCACTAAAAAACCGTTGACACCCGTTCTTGGTGAATTTCCCCATCCTCCCATACTTACATACAATTCAAAACCCCCACCAGACCAATGCCTCTACACTCCCCCAATGATACTTAAAAATCGTTTGGTATTTCCGTCTATGCCTGGGGTTTTACCTGGCACTTACAAAAACTGGCCTCCCTCCACTCCTCTAACATTAATACTACCCTCGATCTCTGTCACTATCCTGCTCACTTAATCTTAGTAAAAAAAAAAAAACCCTTCATCCCAAACCGTCCCTCACCCACTTCCCCTTGCCAACCTCTTCCACTTCTCCTCAACCAAAATCTGCATACAAAACTAATATTTTCCGTGGTGGATAGGCCTTGACCCTCCTCAAAGCCACCCCCCCCTGTAAACTGGCCTCAATATACCGCCAAGGTGCGTCTTCGCCTGCCGTTCCTTATACCTTTTATACAAAACCGTGGCCTATATCCCCTTAAGACATCCTCCAACTGACCTAACTCGAATTGCTTCAATTTTTCATTTGGAATTTCCGCCAACCTTTTTCGCAAACGTTCCATGTTCCTCACTCCGCCCACCCGTTCCTCTGCTATAACAGTCATTTACTGACACCTCAAGATAATTTTGTAGGCCATAGCTCCACCTAGCCATCTCCTTACCCCGTACTTTAAAATATTTCCAATTTCACTTTAAGCCCCTCATTTCTTTCCCACATTCCAGCAAATCCATTTACCTATTCCTAGTCTCCCAAAGGATTTCCACCAATCTTCAAAACCGTGGGTCCCTTTCCTAAGTATGCCTCACGTTTATTTTCCCAATAGCCTGCATTAAACCCTCACTATGCCTTTACCCTCAAATTCTGCTATAACAGCGCGAAGATCAGAAAACCACATCGATAGTCCTCACCCTCTCCACACCTATGCCCTGCCCTAACATAAATCCTATATAACCGTTGCCTCATATCCCCTACGAATAAAGGGTGCTCCACTCCACAATCACCCTACGTCCCACCACATCTACCGCGCAACATCTCGCAAAACATCCCGCAGAAACCCAAAAAACAACCGCCCCCTCGGAACACATCACCCTTCCTAATGGACACAATTCAATCCCCACCAAACATCACCGTAAAGCAGGTAAACCTCTCAAGTGAATACCAGAGATCGCGTACAAATCCACCTTCACTCTAGTGTATCTAGTGCTGGGAGGTACACACCTACAAAATCTAACCTCTGGCCCCCAAAACCCATCTCCCCTGACAACCCTCCCACCCCCCACCTCCCAAACCCAGGATACGCAAAGGGTTGGTCTCTTTACCGCCACAGCCACACCTCCTTTTCAACTCAAGCATCAAGGATGAAAACAACCTATAACCTTTTCAACAACAACTCACTTCCTTAACCTATGGTTAGTGTTCCTGCAAAACAGACATCAATACTAAATCTCCACAAAACCCACTCTAAACCATGCCTCTTGACTCGTTTTTAAGACCGTTTACATTGATAGTTACACACCTGAATTTTACAAGAATGGCGGCTTACCCCTGTGCCGCTGAGCTTACTTGGCCCTCTTTCATAGGTCCTCGGTTTTTTCTCTATAAATCCTCGTTCCTGCCTCAATAACCCTCCCTGTCCCTTCCCACCTAGCTTCCCATTGCCCCCCCTTCCTCCATGACTGCATTTGCAACCACAGCTGCCCACTTCTTATTTCCAGGCCTCTGCGCTGGTTGTGGACACCTGTCATGTCTGTTGCCCCCGTGATTCTTGGGGGAGCTACCCCTACATACATTTCTTCTGCTACCACATCTTCTTGATGTCCCTCCCACACCAATTGTCTCCTTGCGAACCTCATCAAGTCTTCCTTACCTGTTCTGTTCACCCATCACCTTGTCATCACCTGACACTCACAACATTTCCACACCATGCTTGACTCTTCCAAAAAATCTCTTCCAGCACGCCTCCAAAGTCCCGTCAGAGCTGGACTCTTGCATTATTCTAACGGCCGGTCTGACGGCGTTATTCCTCCCCCCCCGTTTCCACTGGTAGTGTAACACACGTCTCAAAACACCTCTGCCATGTCGACCTCCTCACTCCATAGGCCTGTACCCGGCTTCTTTCACTTCACCCGTCATAACATCGTGGCTCTAAAGGCGTATCCACAGAAGTGTCTCCTGACGCCTAGGCCCCGTCTCCTGGGGCATTGTGCCACCATGTGCTCATAAGAGTAACATAACGGCAGTTTCTCTGCCCGCTTAGTGTACAAAAACCTGTGTTCAATGGTTATGCATTGTAACTTATGATTGTATCGGTTCTCAGGGTCATTTCAGTGTGAAGGATCCTTACGGCATCCCTCATAAGGGCCGTTCCCTCCACCATTCCATGCTCGTCGAGTGTACAGTTCCATAACACTGTACACATCTGTTGGCTGTATGCTTGTTGCCTCAAAAGGACATTCCTTTACCTTCACCAAGTAAATTACTTGGACACATCATGCAGCATACTTCCCACTGCCGAATTGATACTCTATCCGTCGTTCTTGAAAATTCATCTTACGATGGTAGGAGTAGAAGTCAGCCTCATGAACTTCACGAAGGCCCTTGACATCCATTCAGTGCCCACCTACAGCTCTTCATTGGGGATGCCATAAACAGTCCTGATAATGCTTGGCAGGAGAACGTTCATCGTGTCGTTGCTTAAAAATCCTCTAACCAGCTGTATACAGACAGTATTTATACGCCGGTACAGTCGGTCCGCCATCTTGGTGCTAATACTATGTTTTCCTCACCAGGTGGCGTGCAAGAGAACCAGTAGAAGCGTCCTCTCTCCCCGCAGGTCGAGAGACGAATGAGGGAGAATTAGGTATGGATGGTAAGCCATGTTTCACGAGAATGTATGTCATAGTGAGATATAAGTGTGGTTCTCAGGGTTACATTTCTAAGCCTGATGGTTATGTTCACTGGTTTTAAAATTTCCTTGAAAGCCAGGATACCGAGCCCTTAGGATCTCGTTTTTAAGTAATTAGATTGGCACGTTGGTATCAACACAAAAACTTTTCTGAGATTAAGTGTCAGTTCTTTTGGGACTGTTTTTTTTTTTTGGACTGGCACATTACTGAGCAAGCCTTTTTCTTATAAACTACTATAGTTTTATTTTAGTCTCGGGGGGTTCTTTAAAATATTTACATAGGCCAAGTATTGTACCGCTAATGTGCAAGTAGTTGTATTATCTTGCATTTTTGAGTGTGAACTTCACTATATGGCAATGTTTGAATTGTTTGTTAATTCATGGTTAACATTAATATTTGTTATCATATGGTGGTGTATATTTCTTTCTACTTATTACAGAGTAGGTGTATATGAATGTATTTGTTTCATATTTCGTTTTGAGTCTGTAAATTTTTGTGTTTTGTCTTGTTCATGCATTACCAACTTAAGGTTTTGATGAGGGTCAGGGTATGACCTTTCTTAGGATAATTCAATGTATGTTATTTAGAACGGGGACTTAGTACATACGGGGAGGGGGGGGGTTAGAAGTGTCAGCTGTGTCTGCATGGCAATAATGTTTATTATAAAAGGAGGGTTTATAGGTTATGTATTTTAGGTTGTTTCTGGGGTATGTATTAGGTTGTATATGGCCTTGATCTATGGTGTCTTAAATGTTACCGGGATTGGGTACTAGAGGTTTTGTATAATATCTAGTATGGTTTTTAATTTTATACTATATCATTAGTATTTGCTTGTTTATAAAATTCTGTCTACATCCCCGGATGTGGAAGGTTGGTTTCAATATTGTTGTTGTATGTGTTAGGTAATGGTGCTCCTGTTTAGCCAAGTAATTTGTGACATTGCAAGTAAACTATATGTTTTTTTTTCTGTATACGATCTGAGTGTATTTTAATTTAATTTATATATATATATGTGGTGTGTTTGTATATGTGTATATATATGTATGTGTATATGTGTGTATATATATATATATATATATATGTATATATATGTATATATGTGAGTATATATGTATGTGTATGTATGTATTGTCATCAATACTAAGTACTTCTATAAAGTTACAGTGGATGTGGTTGGTTTTATTGACTAGTTTGTAATGTTGGTGTTTAATTTCATATTCGGAGAGGTATGAAGTTCACTGTATGTACCATTTATTTTATTTTTCACCGTGGTTTGTTTTGTAAGTAATACAATGTATTATGTATATGCAGTTTTTTAAATAAAATATATAAAAAAAAAAAAACAATTTTGTATTGTGTACATAATCTCTCATGTGTGTGTGTATATGTGATAAGAATGTGGTGTGTGTATGTTGCATAATGTTACTTGTTTATATTGTCCTCCTCGCTTCCGAGCTGAGTGGACGTGCTGCGCAGGCGCTCCCGTTTCAGTTGATTTTCTGCGCAGTTTACCTGTTTTGAGCAATCAAAATGGCGGACAGACACGGACGTAGGGTGAATACTGTCTGTGTGGAATTAGTACATGGGGCCCTAAGCAGTTCTACCATGCAGGTGCTACTCCCTACGATTATTCGTGATGTGTATGGGATACCCAATGAAGAACTTTATGGTGTGGCTGTCAACGGAGTTAAGAGGATTTTTGTCAAATTTATAAATGCTGGATTTTACTCAAGTATAGTTGAAAAGTACCACGAGAAGAGGATGGCCGTGAACGCAGTAGTGGAGGTATGTCTACATGATGTATCAAGCTATGTGACATACGTAAAAGTAAGGAATGTGCCCTTTGAAGCTACAGAGTATGATGTGGTTTCGGTATTCCGTCGTTATGGCAAGATTCATGCTGCGGACCCCTCAAGGAAGGTTCCTTGATGTTGGTGAGGGGCTCTTGATTTAGGGAATTGGATCTGAGCTCCAGTTCCCCGAATTAAGCCTGAATGCCTTCCACATCCCCCCCCCCCCCAGGCGCTGTATAATCCTCCGGGTTTAGCGCTTCCCCCTTGATTATAATAATAATCATGCTGCGGAATTGGGAGTGTGGAAGGAGGGGGCTTATGTGGGACTGCCCGAAGGATCCTTCAATCTGAAGATGACGCTAAGACAATCAATTCCTTCATATGTGTTGTTGGAAGATTTCCGAACGCAGGTATACGTATACTATGCAGGACAGAGGCGGACTTGTAGGCTGTGCGGATCATTTGATCATATGGCAGCCCAAGCCGCAGGAAACCAGAAAGGAGGGAACAAATTGCCAACAACGGGTGGATCAGGGAGTTTGGATCCTGTGGTACAGGGACAGTTGCGGCTGAAAGTCAGGCATCATACAGTTTGGAGTGAGGAAGTGATAAAGCAGAGGAGGAGACGGTCTCTTGTGCGATCGTTACCTGTGGGGCACCGGAGCCTGAGCATTACGCGACGACGACGACACGATGACGACTAAAGATGACGTGGAGCCTGTACTGGCAACAGGATGGAATAATTGGATGATGTTTTTGAATAACTTCTCTGATTGGAGGGGGGGGGAGTCTGGATGATTAGCTGCATTGACTCTCATTGGAGGATGCTACAGTCTTATCGTGACTGGGAAGACCGTGTGCAATGAGGGGAAGATCACACGGTAGTTGGCGGAGGTGCACAGAGAGTGCATGGACGAGGAGCTTACGTGTGGAGATGAGGTTCACGAAAGAGAACACTGGGACGTCTGATATGGATGACGTTTTAACTCCAGGGCAGAGACCTGGGAAAATAGGCTTGAAACTCAAGTTGTATCTCACGGAGATGGGGAGTGGTGCTGACGCACTGAAAGGTCAAAGTTAGGGGGGAGTTGGGGACTGGACAGGCAAGGGTACAAACGGGATCTAGTCGCAGCCAGGATCCAGGCGGGTGCAATTCCAAGCGGCGGGGGGAAAAAGCCGCCTCTACTGTCATATTCACTCAGGTTTAACGATCAATGTTAATGGCCTGAGAGCCCGAGGTTAAGAGAGTATGGTGGAATGTTTTTTAAAAGAGATTTTAATGTAGATATATGTTTCATTCAGGAGCACAATTATAAGTTTGTGTTGTGTGTTGTCTTTGAAAGGAATAAGACTTTATGTAGTGCCCTCTTTGAGGTTGAAAGGTGGGGTTGCTGTGGCTGTAATAGGAAACCAGTCCATTGCGCATTATTGGGGTGGGAGAGGGGGGGGGGAGGGTCGTGAGGGTGGAGGTGAGTGGGTGCAACGAGGGTTTTGTTCTTTATTAGGAGTGTATATGCCGCGGAGGGCAACGCACGAGTAAGGAGAGAAACTTTGTGAGAGAATTTTTGATGTACTATTAAGGGTTTACCTTTTTTAGTCACATGCGTAATAGGGAGATTTGGAATTGGTTATTTAGGGGGGGGATGTGGAAAACCGAGGGGGGAGGCGGGTGTATTGTTGGGCTGTTTAACGTAATGTGTTTGAGACTGTGGGGCTTTCGGATGTTGTGGGGAGGGGTGGTTGGCAGGTTGAGAACGTTTGTAAGACGGGGTTATGCTGCAAGATATATAGATCTATGCAAAACGGAAGCTGTAACGTGTGTTGGAGTCAGGACTTTTGATGTGGGTTTTTCTGATCATAGGGCTGTTATAGCAATCTTGATTGGGAAGGTATGGTTAGGATTACCAATCGGGTTCTGAAATTAAATGCAAGACTCTGAGGAGTGAGGAGTGAGTATGGCTTTTGGGGAATGGTGGCAAACTTTTTGGATTCTAGAGCGGTAGGTCGTGTGTTTATAGAATGGTGGGAAAAGGCACAGCTAAGCCGGTATAGCAGGTTCTATAAGAGGAAGGGAAGGGAAGAGTCAGGGTGAGGTATGGTTGCAAAACTATTTTGAAATATCACTGAATGAGTGTTATGAGGAAGGGGGGTGCGGCAGTACGGTCACATGGTGCAACTCAGGGAAAGGTTGGCTTAGTTACATAATGGTAGTGTTTGATGCACTACGTGTAAGAGCGGAATGGAGGCTGTCGTGTTTGAAAACCTTCGGGAATGTTTTTGCGAGGTTTTCGGGAAAGGCAAGGGATTCGACTCACACTTAAACTTGGAGGTAAGTGAAGATAGGGTGGTTTATCACAAGGGAAAGGTACTGAATACTACAAGAAGGCAATGACAAATTATGCAGATTTCTGGTTCCGAAGAAGTCTGGAGAAGGGGGAGGAGGCGAATGCTATTTATCGGGGTGGGGGGGAGGTTTTAGGGTCATGTGAAGAGGAGGGCATGGGATGGGGGGTGAGATTAGCATGGGGGAAGTTGAGGAGGCTGTGTTCAATATGAGTACTGGAAAGGCGCCGGTATAGAGGATATCAAATGATTTTTATAGAATTCAATGGGAGCACATTAAGTACTGTCTGGTGAGGGTCATGAATTGTATGCGACGAGAGGGAAAGTTAGCACAAACTCAGAGAACGGGTGTAGTCGTCTTAGTACCCCAAAAAGCAAGAGGGAAGAGTATTTTTTTTTTTTATATTTTTTTTAAAAACAACACAATACATTAAATAAATAAAAGAAACACAGAAATCAGTTCTTACTCAAAATTATAAATCTCATTGTCTAAATGAACACAGACGATTAACGTTGTGTTGTCACACCTGTCCCTCATCCCATATACATTACATCCAATGTAACTTGTTAAGTAAGATTACATCATTATTATTATAACCAAGGAAAACCCAAACCTACAATCTGCATTATTTTTTCCACTTTGTTATTTATATATTATTAATCCACATAATCTTCAAACTCCTTTACAATACTCATTATTGCCAGTGCCGACACAGCTGACATTCTACCCCCCCCCTCAATTATTGTCATGCCGACACAGCTGACACTTCAAACCCCCCCCCCCCCTAGTACAGTCCCCATTCTAAATAACATCATTATTTTCCTAATGAATGGTCATTGAAAACAATATCTACTAAAATAACAGGGTCATTATAAGACATGTAGGAACGAGTCCTGCAATCATATATGTATACATATACGCATGCATATACACATACGTTTTAGTGCAACTTATTCATAAGAACAAACTAAATCATCCCATAGAAATAAATCGCTAAATGACTTGTCTGCAAATAAATTTAAATATTACAATCTATGATAGAACTAAACAAAGACATTGGTTCCCCCAAACACACTACATACACAAAAGTTAATGTTACTGATTAACACTCAAATAAAATTTAGGACCTTCCATACAAAATAAGGGGATATATAAACCCCTTCAATACTTATATATTTTCGTACATAGTGCATAATGTACATTATTCAATTTCAATAATAAAAAAAAAGAGGTGTAATGACAAGGCTAAATCTATCTTCAGATTAAAGATATATAAGACATAACCTCACATTATACATATAAATATAAACCTTCCTATATAAAATGATTCTTATAACAATAAGGGAAAACCGAAAATCACATACAAAATTTTGACTCTGTGATTTTACAAAAATCATAAGGTCTACATACCCTACAATTAAACTTTACCCACATCAACCACCGTGCAAACTAATCAACCATACCTCATCAGGCTTCCAAACACACCAAGAGGGGGACACCACTGAAGAACCAACCCCTTGCCTCTCACCCATACTCAAACGGAGTAAACGTTTCAACAGTAAGTCCACGATATTTCCCCCCGGAAAACTAATTACCCACCTTCCCCCCATATAATTGTTTGTTCCTACATGCTGTCCTATAAAAACTCGCCGCCAACGCTTTTATCCTAATGTTCCCCTCCACCTCCCTCATCCCCAAGAAACATACAAATAATCAACTATTACATATCTGAAGCCCTTCCCACCTCTTTGGGTACCCCTTCCATATCTAACATTAAAGCCCTAAGGGGTGATATCTTTCCCCCCCCCAATAAAAAGAAAACCCTCTTCAACCACAATCTTTCCACCTCCAAAGCAGAACAAAATATACTACATGGAAAAAGCCGTTTCAACTTCCCCACAAAAAGCGCATGAAAGCCTCTTTCACAAAACCCATTCGTCTTAGCTCCTCTTTTGATGCTAAGGGCCCCTTAAGAAATCTTTATACAAATTTTCCCCTCGCTCTTGCCGGTTTTCTTAATTTTTAAATTCCCCCCCATTTCCTCCCCCAAATCATATGGGGGATACACTCCCCTTTCCCTTCCCATTAAATTTTCCTGAGGGACGCCCCAAAACCCACTAACCGTTTTACTTGATTTTTTTTAACTTTGCATACCTTTAACATAAACCGCAAAGTCTTCACCTCCACAAAGGGCCCCCGGCCCCCCCAACCTTTTGCAAATACCCCCCTTTCACCCCCCCCACCCGAAGCCCCCTTTCCCCCCGCTCCCCGGGAAATATCCCTCTGTTTACTTAAGCCCCTTCACTTTTAAAACCAATGCAATCAACCCCCAATTTCCCCCCTGCCTTACCCAGTCATTACTAATTTTTTGCCCAACCCCCCCCCTCCATACCCCAACACATCCCTTTAAAGCCCCTTCTTTGAATTTCCAAAATACCCTTTGATTCTTAATGGGTTTTAAATTTCCCCCACTCCCAAAACCTTCTATAAATCAGCGTATTTTAAACCACCAAAAACCCCTTTAAAGAAAGGGTTTTTACACCCCCGGCCCTTAGCCCCCTTTCACCCTACTAAAAGCCTGTCCTTTACCATTTCTGAATTAACCCCCCTGCTCTCCTGTGCATCTCCCCCCCCCCCAAAAAAAATCCCACAAACTTTGCCTATCTACAGTTATCCAACCCAAAAAACCTCCCCCAAGGTCCCCCCCTACCCCCAAACGCCTTCCTCCAAAAACCCTGATTTCTGCTTTTTAAAACCCCCTTCCCCGTAGGGATTCCCAAAATCTCAATTTAAACCCCCCCCAATTTTTTTAAAATCTTCAATCCCATTAAGTTAAAAAAGTTGTAACATTTTTACATAACCCAAAATTTTTCCCCCAATACCTCCACTCTCCCCCAACCTTCCCCCCCACCTCAACCCCGAACATAGAAAAGGGTTCTGAATTAAAATGAAAGGATTTGGGAGAGGGGGACACCCCTGCCTTAAACCCCTTCCCCTGTTACTGAATACCAATCTCCCATTTACCTGTTTCTCTCATTGATGCATTTCATACCCAAAATCCCACCCCTCCAACCCCCCTTTCCCCCCCAAACCCCTTTCTCCAATTTCTCTCAAAACAAAAATTCCCCTTCCCCCATAAACTTTAAACTTTCTCCAATTTCCCGGGCCCAGGGAAAACCCCCCCTTTTTACTCCCCCCAAAAGGGAAAACCCGAAAAAGGCCCCTTTACCTACCCGCATTTTCCCCCCCGGGGGTACCAAACCCGCCCCCCTTTTTTTCACCCACCCCCCCTGACCCTTTTCCCGTCTTTTTTACCCAAAAATTTCGCCCCAAAAAAATTTTAAAACCCCGGGGCCCCCCCCAAAAAAAGGCCCGGGAAGCCCTCAAATCTTACCCCCTTCCCCCTTTTGGGACCCCCCAAAAATAAGGGGCCCCCCCGTACTTTGCGTAATGGCCCAATTTTTTCCCTAGTTTTTAAAAATACTTTGGGTCCCCAAAATAGCCTAACAAAACACTGCCTAATACCCCCCCAAATGTGCTCTATAAAAATCTTTTGGGTTTATACCGTCTATCCCTGGGTTTTCCCGGGTACTCATCCCGAAAACTGCCTCTTCCACTCAACCTCACTTATACAACCTCCAACCCCACTCTCTCCTGCTCACTAAAAACCTTTTGGAACCCCCCTTCAAAAATACCCTCCCAGGAACCCCCCTCCCTCCAACTCCATTTCTCTCTAAACCAAACTATCAGCATAGAGACTCATACTTTCCGTATTGGATGGGACTCGCCCCACTGGATACCCTCCCACCCCAGGGCTTGTCTCCAATTGTAGAATGGTGGTTACACTCTGTCGGTCCCGAAATTTACGTAAAACATACCCAGACGGCTTTCACCCCACAAAACATCCTCTAACCCCGCCCTAACCCTAATTTCATCAAAACCTATCATTGTGTAAATTTAGCTATTCTACTCCGCAGTTGTCCATATCATCCCTCCTACCACCTCCCCCAACTAACAATCTTGCAAACTGTCCCCCCAGATAATTTTGCAACCCAAAACGCCACCTCGCCTCCTCTCGTCCCCCAGCCTTAAAAAAATTCGTATTCCAGGTTTTGCCTGCATTTCCCCACCAATTTTAACAGATCTATCTCCCTGTCCTAGCCTCCCAAAAAGGCAACCACCAATCACTGAAAAAAAGGCCCTCCCCCTCCTCCTTAAGAAAGCCTTACATTTAATTTCCAGTACCCAGAATAAATACGCACCACTCCATCCCACATCAAATCTGCTATTACCGCTCTGTGATCAGAAAACCCCACATCGAAGGTTTGCACCCTCACAACATCTATACCCCGCTTAATATAAATTCTGTCTAATCCGCTTCATTCCCCTACGGAGGGAACGTATGCTCCACTAGGTAACCCCCCTCCCACCACATCAAACAACCCCAATATCTCGCAAACATCCCTCAGCACAACTCAGCACACAACCCGCCCCTCTCGGTTCGAATCACCACTCCTAAATCACCAATTCCAATCACCTCCTATTACTGTTATAGCGGGCAAACCTCTCAAGTGATACAGCAATACCTCTCTAAACAAAATCTACTTTTACCCTGATATTACTATTGCTGGCATGAAAAACCCCCACGAAACTAACTCGACTCTCACCCCAGACGCCATCCACCCTCACGATCCTCCCACCCCCCCCCTCTTCCCAACCAATGACACGCAAGGGGCTGGTCTCCTTTACCGCAACTGCTACCCCACCTTTCAATTGCAAACCACGGGTTACATACATCCGTATCCTTTCCCCCTCAAACCCCTACCAGCCCTGTGATTATGCTCTTGCAAAAAGCATATGTCAACATCAACCGCCTTAAAAACCACTCCAACCAAACTTTCTTGACCTCAGTCTTAAGGTCATTTTAACATTAAGCGTGGACACATCTGAAAATTACAGAAGGGGCGGCCTTTCCCCTTGGCTCTGGGATTTACCCACTGCACTTTTCATTTTTCGTGTTCCTTTGCCACTCGAGTTTCCTGTGCAGTCCACTTCCCCCCTCCCTTTCCCAATTTGCAACTCAGGCACCACCTCTACCACTATGTGTCCTCAGCTCCACAACCGCTGCCCATGACTTCTTCCCGGCCTCTGCCCGGGGGAAATGCCCTCATCTATCTCTGATGCCGCAGTTCTTTTCCCTAGAACTCACATTACACACATATCACCCTCAGACAATTCCTCCTGATGTACCCCCACGGCCACCACATGCTCCCGCCCAATCTTACTCAAGTCTTCCTCAACAATTGTTGTCCCCCCAAATTTCCCAAAGCTTCACATTGAACTGAGGACACCTTTTGCACAGGGTTCCTCCCTCATCCAAAAAATCCTTGATCACATCTGCCAATAACCCTCCTGGGTTGAAGCTTCCTGGACGAAAGTCTCCTCAGATGTCACCTTCAACTCCCCCCGGACCCCCCCTGGGAGAGTGACACATGTCTCCGCCGTCCTCCACCCCCCGGGTCGACCTCTTCGCTCCAGAGGTCATTCCTCCGGCCTCCCGAGGCATCAGAGCCAGGCACCAAATTACACGACTGCTGAATCAAAATTGGAGTGTCGAGAATTCAGAAGCCCGCCTCCTTAGGACACTGGGCTGCCATGTGCTCATAAGAGCTACATAGACGACATTTTTTTTCCTTTCCCCAGCATAGTACACATAAACCTGTGTTCTACAACCGATCATCGTAACATAGGATGGTTTTAGGCCTTGTTAAGGTCATTTTAAGGGTTGTAAGAACCTTCCGGCTTTCCCCTTTATATGGACCATCCCCCCACACCCCCATTGTTGCAGAATGTACTGTCCCATAACTTCGAAAAAAACTCCCGCAGGCCATAAGCCGTAGCCTCGAAGGGTACATTCCGTACCTTCACCATGTGAAGTACTTAGAGAGTCATGTAACACAACATCCATCGTTGAATTCACACTCATACGTTGCTCCTGGTAATGCTCGAAAATTCTTTTGTAGTAATCGACTCGTAGAAATTTCACAAAGATTCTTGTTAAACCATTAAGGGCGACGCCATACAATTCCTCGTTGGGAATACCATATGTATCCCTGATGATGTTAGGGAGAAGGACGTTCATCGTATCTCCACTTAACGTACCACGAACCAGCTCTATGCAGATAGTATTCACTCTCCGTACTGTATGTTCCGCCATGTTGATATCCCAATGAGCAGCGCACGTCCTCACTACTCATGGTTGTTGTGAACTAAGGCAGCTCGCCTGAAGACAGCAGAGGGGTGCCGAGACAACCTCACTCCACCGTGGTCAGGCAGCGAATGAGTAAAGGGAAGAGTATTGAGTGAGTACAGAGCTATTTCGCTAATGTGTGCCGACTACAAGATTTTCGCGAAGATATTGGGCAATAGGATGAAGAAGGTGTTAGGTGGGGTTATTCATGAGGGGCAGATGGGTATTCCGGGCAGAAGCATGAGAGATGGGCATGGCCGCATTAGGGATTTTTTGGAGGGTTGCAGCGGGGGAGGGCTGTTGGGCATTGATTGGGAAAATGCATACGACTGTGTAGATGGGAATTTTCTGAGGGCTAGTTTGTTGCATCTCGGTTTTGGCAGGGGAGTGGTGAGGGTGGGTTGGATACAAGGGTATTCGTCCGCAATGGTGCGAGTACAAATTAATGGTGGTTGGGAAGCCCTGTAAGGATGGAGAGGGGTTTGAGACAGGGATGTCCCCTGTCTCAGATATTGTTTTCGTGTATGCAGCATCCCTTTTATGGGCTCGTTGAGGGGAGGGGGAATTTAAACGGGGAAAAGGATAGGTATATAGATGTGGTGGGGTATGTGGATGATACCATATTCTGCTGGCAGGATGTGGAGGGATTGCGTACGGTGGAAAGTGTGTTGGAGCTTTTCGGGAGGCCCTCAGGCATGCGGGTGAACAGAGCAAAATCAAGTTTGCTGGAGGTGGGTGCCTGGGTGGGGGGGGGGGCTTGGGTTGGAGTTTGGGTGGGAAGTAGTGGATAGGCTAAAAATTTGGGGGAGTTATATATATGGCAGATGCGCAGGAGGCTAGGCAGGTGAATTCCCGGGGGTGGTGGTGGAGAAGGCAGTTAAAAGGTTAAGGAGTTTACGGGCTGGGGGCGTCACCCTAAAACAGCGGGCGATAAAAGTAAATTCATTAGTTTTTAAAAGTAAAGTATGGAGTATGGCCGTGGTGTACCCAATGAGGACTTCAGACATTACATGAGATTCAGAGGAGGGCATTACGTTATGTTTGGGGTTTCGGGAGGGCATGGCTAAGCAAGGAGGTGGTGATGTCAAATATACGCAGTGGAGGAGTAGGTCTTTTAGCGTTGGGGCCGAGAGTAAAGGCTTTATATGTGAAACAAAGGTTCGTTAGGGAGGGGGGGGAAAAGAGGGGTTAGAGTGGGAAAAGGGGATGAAGGATGTGCGGAGATGGTGGACCGGAAAAGATTTAAATTTGAATGCGAGGATATGTGAGGTTTATTGTTATTGATTAGGGAGGTGGAAAAACTAGGGGGGGGGCGTTTTGGTGACGATGAGTAGAAGCCGGGAAAATCATACAGGGGGTATCGGTTTACCCCTTGTATGATGGGGTATGATATGGGATGACTTTCGAAAGCTTAAGTTAATGCCGAGAGTAAGGGAGTTTGTGTATAGGTTTCTAATGGGGATCTTAGAATCGAAAGCTGTTTTGTGTTCAATGGGATTGGTGGGGGAAAACAGACCTGCGATCACTGTGGAGAACAGGAAAAGCTTTTCATGCGGTTTATTTCTGTGAAGAGTTGGGGGAGGAAAGGGGTTTGTGGTTAGCGAAGGTTTTTAGGTTGATGGGTGGGGAAATGTAGAAACCCTAAGACCCTTAACATTAGAAGTACGGGGGGTCTCCAGAGAAGTGAAAAGGGCCAATTATGTATGTAGTGGGGGATTTTCTGTATATTTCCTGGGGGATGAGGGACACGGGAGGAGGAAGAATTGGGATTAGAGCAATTGCGGCGGGCATATAAAACGGTTTGCAGAAACAAACTTATTTATGGGGAACAGTGGGGGGACACTTTTTCCAGAGACCTACGCAAACTTAGGGTCAATGGCCTCATTCAGTTGGCGAGATAATTATACGTAAAGGACTGGTTTCCTTTATAAGCGGGTTGCGTTAGTTTTTCGGAGGGAGAGTGCATACGGTAAAGGACTGGTGAAGGGAATGTGAGGGTCGGGAAGGTATGTCTAAGTGGTGCTGTGGGTTTACATGTAAATTTGGTGTGAAAGATTTTGATTAGCCCAAAATTTGTTTTAAATTAGGTATGGAGATTAAAAGAGTTATAGAAATCATTGTCATGTTAGTCTAACAGTTGTAGCAAATATAATTTCTGGTATGTAAAATTTTGCAGTTTTTTTACTGTAAATTTGTAGGGGAAAGTCTTTTGCTTAAACGAGGTTTATATTCGTTTTACATAATTATTTTCCATCACTTTTGTAATGTTATTAAGTTTGGTAGCTGAGGTACCGTATGCTGTAAGAACTTTTGTAATGTTATTAAGTTTGGTAGCTGAGGTAACGTATGCTGTAAGAACTTTTGTAATGTTATTAAGTTTGGTAGCTGAGGCAACGTATGCTGTAAGAACTTTTGCACTTGTTGATGCTTTATATGCTTATGCAATTTTGTGTAATGCTTAATTTTGTTATAGGGAAATGTTTTAGGATAATTAATAGACTTTGTTCTTAAGTTAAATCTCATAATCATTTGCATGTATATAGTAAAGTTACGTAAATTTATGTTTGATCACTGCTGTGATCAATATGTGTGTGAATGATGTGTGTGTATTTATAAATGATTTTTCAATGGGGGGGGGTCCCCCCTCCAACAGTTTTGTGTGTATGTGTCAGATATATTATCATTTTGTATAATGTGTGTCAGTACATGGTGTGTATGTATTTTGCGTGTTTCATAATTATTTCTCTTGCGCTTGATATAATTCTTGGTAATCTTGTCCAGTGCCTGTATTATTGTGGTTTTTAATAATTTATACTACCTTGTAATTATGATGTTATGTAGTCCAAGTATAAGGATACATGTTTGATGATATTTAATTTCTTTATGTATTAATGTTTAAGGCTTACTTTTTGTTATAATGTTATACGTACGGTTGTATGCTTTTATATAATATTTCATCATGTATGGTTTAGGGAAATACGGGTTGGCTTAGGTGTAAATATCGGGTATGTGCTGCAGCGTACTTTATAAGGAGTATTATGTTCATGTATTATGTTTTGTATACCCGTTTAATGAAGGATGGAGTTTTATATATTAATAGTTGTTATTGACTTTTAAAATAAATTAAAAAAAAAAAAAAAAAATGTTACTGTTGGCAATTCTAATTACTCTGCTTTTAAAGTGGAACCCTTGGGTAATGTATGGATTTTGTATCTTTGCGGGTTGCCAAAAAAAAATGCTCAGTTTCATTACATATCGTTCGTTGTTGGATATTTGTTATATATGCACTTGTTTATGATTTTTGTCTTTCAAAAGGTTTTATTGACATAAATCAAACACTAAGGTATATATTGGGATAGTTTCTCTTTGTTTATAATGTATATAAGAGGGTTTTAATTTTTTTTTTTTTTTATTTTATTTAAAACATCATAAAAACAAGGTGCTTAAAAAAAATTAAATAGATCACCATACTAAAAAATTACATGGTGGAAAAACACTTAACCATTATAACTAAATGCACATCATACAAACCCATGTTACATCGAGTTTAACAATAGTTTATGTAATTTGCATACAACATATACAATTGATTTAAAAATTTCCCAAACTTAGACACAAATTCAATGTTACTCTAATACAAATTCTTAACATAAAATTATATAAATACGATCATATTATTCGTCAGCATTTCCATCCATTCCAAAAAGTGTTCAATTTGTACTTGAACTACGTTTGAATCAAAAACAAATCATAATGTTGCTAATATTTATAGATACATTGGTACTCAGGAAATGTACACTTTGTTATTCCCTTTAATACTTTGGTGACTCACAGACTAATTGAACAGTAACGGGGAAAGGGATAAAACATGCATATATACACATACATACACATATCCCTATATATATATACATATACATACATATACTAAATATATATATATACACATACATATATATACATACATATATATATACATACATACATTTACATATACACACATACACACATATACACATATACATATACAAAATACATACTTATACACATACATATGCACGTTCATATGCCCAAATATCTGGACCTCCATAACAAATAAAAAAACAAAACTAAGAAAACTAGTGACTCAAGAATACGAGTCTTTACACAAAGGAAAGCATCAAAAAACAAAAACAAATATGTAAAGGCACCCCAGTCATTTTTTTACAAAAAAGGTACAATAAGTAACCTAACCCTGAATCTACAACCACACATCCATAACAACAAAAAAAAAAACATTCATCCCCAAAACTCATATTCAGGGCAACTCCACATCCTTCCCCCAAGAGACGAGCCAGCTATTGCCCACTGACCTACACGACAACTTATTCGGCATGCCCGTATATTTATCACAGATTCACAAGGGTTTCAAGAGTGAGCCTTTTATAACCGTCCGAAAAACCCTTATCCCACCTCCTCCCATACAATTTCCCCTATTCCTACACATTGTACGATAAAACGTTATTGCAAGGACACGCCTTCTCACCTCACTGACCCATTTTCCCCGCATTACCCACGAAATATAAATGTAATCCACGATAATATAATCTAAAGCCCGTTCAACGCCCTTTGGTCTAATCCACCGATGTCGGGGACTTAACGCACGCAGGACCTGCACTCCTCTGCCCCCCACCCTCTGTACCACCCTACCCAACCAACTCCTGACATCTTCTAAACCTTCGCAAAAATAGACAACGTGAAAACCCTTTGCCCTTCCCACCACAAAACCCACACCCCCCTTTCCCACCACGACCTTCTGGATGTAGTATTGCCCCTGACGGCAATATACCATTTTAAAAACGAAACATGACTTCACGCACCCTAGGCCGTAATTTCAACTTGCTAAATCGGAGCCATAAAATTTTCCCACGGGGTACATGGGGAACAAACCTTCTACTGGAGCTGCGCACGTACCCCCTAGAAACCCTACTTAAAACCCTTATGCGAATGTTCCTCCGTTCCTTTACCATCAACAAAGTCGTAGTACAATCTCACATTCCCTTAACTCCATTCCCCTATACCACTTTTTCACCCTCGTATATACTTGGTCTATATTTCCCGCCATCACACCCACACGCCAAACCTCCCACTTAGAAAAACACATTTCACCCTACGCTTTAAGTCCAACAATCCAAAAACCTCCTCGACGTACAGGTAACATAACAACCTCACGTTTTAACCAATCACACCTCGATCCCCCCCAAAAAGGTAAAAACTTTTTCTCAATATTCCATTGATCGCTGTTCCTGTAATTGGGAATACAGCCGCAACGTGCCACACCTTACTATACAATAAAACGTTAACAACAATCACACGTTGGGCCAGAGTGAGATGTTGGGGCCTCAAAACACCCAGACGACCAATGACCTTTTCCAACGTCCTTACTAAATTTTCCCTCCGCGCCACATCCAAATCGTCTCTATAAATAAAACCGCAAATCTTTAATGACATCGCAGTTGTGTTAACCACGTTACAGCTCTCCATTCCACCCCCTTTCCAGGTTACCCAACCCCATGATCATCGACTTTTCACTATTTACCTTCATACCCGTGGCACGTTCAAACACACGCACAACATCTTCCAACCCTTTCATAGACATTCGTTCACACACCAAAACAGTCGTATCATCCACATAACCTTTTAATGGGGGCCCAAACCCAAACCCCTTTCCCCTACCCCACCCCCACCCCGGGAAAACAAACTGTGCTCTCAACCACCCTGTAAAAGGGATCCTGAAAACACGCAAATAAGATCTGTGACATAGGGCACCCTTGTCTTAAACCTCTACCCATCTCAAAGTCCGTCCCCATACACCCATTTTATTTGTACCCTCATCCTTGCCCACTTATACAGTGTGTTTACCCACCCAACTATTTCTTCTCCTAACCCTGTCTCCGAAGAATACTCTGCAGTGCCCCTCTTCCACTTATCATAGGCGGCTCGCCGTCCAAGGCCAGTAAAGCCGCCCCCTCCCCTCCCCCCTTTGACTCCCAAAACTTCTTATAACCCCGTGCCCTTTTCTAACATCGCCCTGCCCGGCAACCCATACTGCGAGGGCCCGAAACGCCCCTCCCCACCACGCATTTTACCCTATTACCCAAAATTTTTGCGGAAACCTTATAGTCTGCACAGAGAAACGTTATCGCCCTATACTTCCCAAGGTTTGGCTGCCCTTTGCCTTTCGGGACCAACACCACAACTGCCGTATTCTGCTTATCCCCTAAGTACCCTTCTCCTTCATGCAATTTAATAGTTTACCATGAACTTCCCAAATCAACTCCCAATGCTGCAAATAAAATTTCACTGGGTAAACCATCAATACCGGGACTTGCCCTTCCTCATTCCGTGTTTAAAACAATTTTCAATTTCCTCCTCAGTAATAACCCCACCCAATGCCTTCCTATCACTGTGACCCAAAATGCACTTTAGAAAACGTGCACACCTTACTTAATTCCACTTCATCCACGCCACTACTAGTCCAGTGTTTTTTATACCATGTATCCGCATATGCACTCATAGCTTTAGTGTTTCGTATCACTTGACCTGCTCTAATGGATTCCCTCGTCTCGTTACCCCAAGCTCGGGATTTTCCGTCAGCGCCTGCTTTGCTTTTGTTGTCTCAACACACACGCGGATGGCCTATCTCCCCACAAAACTTCTTCTAATCCTGCTTGCACCCTCACCGCTTGAAACCGCTCATTATGCAACGTTCGCAAGCTCTCTTTATGCTTTCAATCTCGTCCATGGGGTAAACACCACTAAACCCATCCTGCCCATAACAACTTCGTAATCGATCCTCTAAATAATTCGCTAGCCATATTTTAAAGTAAATTTTTTACGCCTACCCTCCCTCACATAAAAGGACTTTATCCTTTCCTTTGCCACCCAGTCCCACCACGTTACAATGTCTTCCACCCCCCTGAGCTTCCCTTGAAAGCTCATTCCATAGCATAGAAAAACCCTCCAACCCCTTCCTCATCACTTAACACACTTTAAAATTTAATTTCCAATAATTCCTATAATTTCGGCATTCCCTCCCACCCTACCTCCACTACAAATGCCCTATGATCTGACAAGACCGTCTCCCACCGTATTAAAAAAACTTTACAACTACTCCCTGCGAAATTACACTCTGTCTAACCTTGCAGCATATCCCCTTTTGATAAAAGTATGTTCTGTTTCCCACACCCCTCCCCCAAACACATCTCTTAACTTAACATCCCTCAACAAATCTTTTGAGAGGTGCAGACACTGCCCAGCCCCTTTGGGTTCGAAAGTCAGCCGCCTTATGACACAGTTCCAGTCACCCCCCACTATCGCTAATTCCGGAAGACCACGCAAAAAATAAAACAAGGTCCTCACACACAAATCCGTTCGAACCTTCGTGTCATTCTCCGCAGGGCATAGACACTTACCAAAGGGTACTCGCTTTCCCATCCAAGTCCCATCCACTCGCAACACCCTCCCCCCAAACCCCCCTACATCTCTGCCACCCTCCCCCCCACCCCCCTCACATCTCTGCAAACACCCTCCCCCACCCCCCCCACATCTCTGCAACACAAACGGGCTCGTCTCTTTTATTAAAAGACCCACACCACCTTTCAAACGAATAGTTGGCAGGGGTCATTACTGTAAACCTGCAACCTGCAACACTTCTCCTTCTTTGAAATTGTGTTCTTGAAGGATAGGGGAAAATCAAATTTTATGTTTGCTAAGAAAACTACTCAACCATATCTCTCTTTAATCTAGTACACAAACCGTTAACATTAGCAGTCATACACCTAAGGCCTGTTATATTTTCCACCCTTTCCTCTTCTCCTCCCCTGGCTCACACTTGATTTGTTACGTCTATGTGTCTTCTTTACAGTACCTTCCCATTCACCTCCCTTCTTGGATGGCGTCCCTCATGACCCCCCCCCTCCCCACCCCCTCCCTCACCCATCCTCTCAGTTTTTTTCCCAGTCCTCTGTGCCGGCGTCAGTACGTCATCCGAATCTGACGTAGCTGCCCGTTTCCTGGTAACGTTCTTAAACCTCCATGTCAAGATCCCAGGAAGCCTCCGGTGTACCTCAACATCCACCTCACATGAGGTATGAAGTCTCCCGATGTCCCAGTCTCGTCGTCCTTCTGCGGAGTCTCGTATTGTTGACAATCCGGACTCAGAAAGTCTCCCACTACGTCTTCCGGAGACGGAGCTTCCACCACTTGCGGTTTACAAGGTCCTTAAGACTTCGTCTAAATCCTCACCGACATTCGTCTCTCGACCAATACTCAACACGTCATGCCGGGGTACCAATCCAGTAGATGGTATCGGCAACGACTCAGGTGCAGGCAGCTGAGGGAAGGACTCACTCTCATTTCGAAAAGCCTGTTCCACCCTCTCACTCCACAAACGACCACGCCCTTCCTCTGACGAACGATTTCTCACCTTCATCACGGGTGACTGGGGGCTAGTCTTCTTGCACAGGTTTGGTCACGCGTCTGTTCTTTTCACATTTCCGCCGCTATGTGGTCATACTCTCCACAAATGCGACACGTTACGCCGCTGTCCAGGATATAAAACCATTACCTGTGTCCTAAAATCTTGAAGATACACATATGACGGTATGGGTTGGCGCAACGTCATCTTAAGGCTGAATGTACCTTCCCGGGATACCTGTATAGGCACCCATTATCCACTTACCCTGCTGGGCAGAATGCACAGTTCCATATTTCTCAAATACGTTTCTGATGTCAGCTTCGTTTGCCTCGAAGGGGACATTCCTCAACTTTATCCAGGGATAATATCGAGACAGTCTCCACCAGTCTCACACGCACAGCAGGAGTAACGTCAAAACACACATCTTGAAAGCGCGTAACCACCGATTCATAAACTGTCGCAGCAAGCAGTTTCACAAATACTCTATGCGCTCCGTTCAGCGCTACCCATACAATTCACTATCTTGTATGCCCTATGTCTCCCTGATTATCTTGGGTAAGAGTATCTGAGCTGAAATAGGTGTAAACGCACCTCGAAGCAGTTCAATACCAATAGTGTTAACGCGTCTGCGATAACAAACCGCAATCTCAACACCAGTAATTTCCCCGCGGTGTCAACAGAGACACAACACCACCTCCTCGTACCACTGCTGTCAGGTTACTGAGGAGCGTCAGGCAAGGGGGTCCTACACAGCCCAAAAGCGATGCAGACAATATGGGGGTTTTAATTAAGGTAACGAAGAATTTGTAATTCTTGTCTTACCTTGGGATAGGTACATAATGAATAGGGGACTGACGAATAATTTATAACCGTTCTAATGTATATATTGACAATTGTAATTATACTTACTATGAATGTAATGTAGGTAATCCTATGATTATTTAATGTATTGTATATTTTTTAATTATAAAAAAAAAAATGTTTAAGGCTTTAATTTTTGTTATAATGTTATACGTATTGTTGTATGCTTTTATATGATATTTCATCAGGTATGGTTTAGGGAAATCTAGTTGGCTTAGGTGTAAATATCGGATATGTGCTGCAGCATACTTTATAAGGTGTATTATGTTCATGTATTATGTTTTGTATACCTGTTTAATGAAGGATGGATTTTATTATTAATAAATTTTTTGTTATATGAGTTTTTAAAATAAAAAAAAAAAAAAAATTCTCTGACTGGTTAAGTCGTGACAGTCAGTAGAAGATTTGTTGCCTTACGCGGCTTTCCACATGTTAGAACTTTTCCTCGCCTATTCTTCTTATACTCCTTGACTATAAAATTTGGTATGGGGGAGTGTGAGGGAAAAGTTCAATAGATAGGAGTAGAAATATAGTAACAATAGTTTCATTGCCGACTACTTGTTAAGGTAGGGTAAGTCAAGCTCCCGTTTTTCCCGCCTTTTTTCCCCCTCCCCGAAAGTGATAGTTTGACTGCCCGGCTGCTTGTTAAAGGTAGGGTCAGTCTAGCTCCCACTATCCCTTCCCCTCCCTCTCCCCCCCCCCGAAAGGTGACGTGTGGGGCTCTGGTCAAACAGTAAATCACTCGACTCACAGCTCCCAACACTACTGTAAGTACAGGGCCCGCCTTGTTTCTAGTGGATTTATTGGGTTTAAAAACTTCACTTTTGACCAATAATAAACTTGTCCTTTCAGTCTTGCTCTAGGTTTACTGTTGTAATAACCCCCACGTCTTTTGAGTATTGTATACTGCCATGGAGAGTGTTTATTTAAGCAGTGGGAAACCCTGTCTATTTTTTAAAGCTTGGAGGGCCCGGGGGGTCCCCTGCCAATCAACGAAAGAACGGGAGAAGGACTAACGCCCAGAGATTCCTAAATTTTGGTTTTAATACCTGTGCCCTGTTTTAAAATTGCAGGAAGTAACCCCCCACATATTGAGCGGTAAAAAAACCTGTTTTCCCTTCATGGGAAAATACTCATTTGGTATACTGTGAAAAATTAGCCAGGGGAATGGTTCCCAACACCTGCGCCCCCCCCCCCCCCCCATCTTCAAAACGGTTCGTTTCAACAACAGGGTCCCCCCAACACCAGACACACCTGAAGAATTTGCGTTGGTTCAAATGTTATTTTATTCATTTCATTTTTCATTTTTTTTTTAAAAAAAGGTATACCTTTCTTGTTTTATTGTTTTTTTTTTTAAATTTTAATAAATAAAAGTGTTTTTTTTTGTGAATTTTTTTTTTTTTTTCCTATTCTTTAAATTTTTTCCTAAAGGAGGGGCCAGCCTAAAGTAATACTGTTTTAATTTTGTTACAGGGTGAGAAAAGCCTTCCCCTTAAGAAAAGTTTTTTCCAAAGGGTTTCATTTGTGTGGGGGATGTTTTTGCCCCAAAAGAGAAGTGACTCGTGTAGCCAAAAACGACCTTTAAAAAACCTCTTTGGGTTTAAATAAAAATACTTATTTTTAGATGTCCAACTTTTTCTCTGTGTAAACCCTTTAACATTATTTTTCCCACCTCACTTTTTAAAAACAATTTTCTTAATTTTCCAATTTGGGGGGTTACATATTTTTAAACCTCCACGTTTTTTTTCAAACTGTTTTTTTTTCGGGGCTTTTATACTGGGAAAAAACTGTGAAGGAGCACTGTGAAAGGACGCGGGTGCGGGAGAAATGTGCGGGAGCTTTTGTGGGGAGCACTATGCGGGAGCCTGTGCAGGAGCTTTTGGTGCGGGAAAACCTGTGAAGGAGCTCTGTACACGGGTGCGGGGATTTACCATTCAGGACTTTTTGTAAAAGGAAAAGCACTGGCAGGAGCTCTGTTGAAAGGAGAAATGTGAGGACCCACTGGCGGAGCCCCTGTGCAGGAGCCTGTGCATTAGCTCTTTTGCAGGAGAATTACCCAGGAAAACCCGGGGCCAGGAGCACTGTGCAGAAGAATGGCAAAAAAGGGGGCGGGGACATGGTAGGGAGCCCCTGGCGGGGAGCACGTGCGGGAGCTGGGGTGCGGGGGCACTTTTGAAAAGAGCTCTGTGCAAGCACGGGCGCAGGAGATCTGTACAAGAGCATGTTAAGGGGGCCCTTGCAGGGGGTCTGTCCCAGGAGGTTGGCAGGGCCTGTGCGGGAGCTCTTTTTGCAGTCTGTGCGGAAACCTCTGTCCGGGAAAAGAAACTGTGCAGGGGACTGCGCGGGAGCCTGTGCCGGAGCACTGCCCCAGATCTGTGTACGGATTTTACTGGCAGGGCCCCTGTGCAGGAGCACGTGCCAGGACCAATGTGAACAAAGCCCTTTTCCCGGGAGCCCCGGGTTGAAAGGGCACTGTGCAGGACCCATTTTTGGCAGGAGCGCTTTGCATAGCACGGTGCAGGAGAAAATGTGTTTACCTCTGTCCCGGAGCACGAAAAATGTGCGGGAAAATTCTGCAGCCTGTTCAGGAGAAACGGGTGCGGGAAAGCCTGTGCACTGTGCAGGACCCTAAACAAAAAACCGGTGGCCCGGGACTGCAAAAAAAAACTTTCAAACATTGGGTCATTTTTTCTTTAAAAATTTGGGTTGGGAAACTCCGGGGGTTTCTTTTCTAGGTCTGGTCCTTTCCGTCACCGGGTCCCCCCTTTTTTAAAACACGATATTCTGGGTGCCCCTGTAAAACAGAAATTTTCTACAGATAAATTTTCAGTTTTTGCAATGTTTAACTGATTCGGGCATCACTCAGACAAGTTGAATGAAATCAAAAAAAAACCCACTTTTTGAGTTTTTTAAACTTAAAAACGAGTTTGGGCCCAAAACATGGCCCCTTTTTTTCAAAACTGTTTCACCCCTTACGTTCGGAGTTACTTGTGTATTTTTTAAAACCCACTGTATTGTGCCTCTTATTTCTTGGGAAAGTTTTATTGTATTCCCCACAACTGTGATCAAATATGACAGGCAAACACTTTTTCGTCTTTGGGCGGTTTTCTAAGATCAACACTAGAAAACAGAAAATATCAAAAAATTTATTGTACAATAATGGTAAAAACTTTACAGACAAGAGGAAATTGAAAAAATCATAAATCTTTTTTGGGTAGAGGGTTTCGAAATTTCCAGGGCTTTATCAAAAAAAAATTTCCAAGGCCCAAACGGGGAAAAACGGGTAGAACTATACCCAAAAGGATGAGGTAATCAGTCCCTCACCCTTTGGGAGTTGATGTGAAGTCACTGTCTAAGTCTGAAAAATCGGGGAGCCCCCAAAAGAAGACGGGTTCCTTTTATACTGGCGTCAGGGGGTGGGGAACGGGGTAGGCTGGATACCCCGTGGAAGTGGGTATACCGAGGGAAGGTTATAGTAGCAAAGAAGGTTGTGGAGTGTTTTTTTAACCCCAAGATTCCATAAATTTTGGGGCAGGGGTCTGGCGGGTTGAAAACATGAAGGGGTAAAATAAGCCCCAAAGCTTCAGGCCTGTGTTCAGTTTTCCCCGATTACGGTGCCTTAATAAACCCCAAAAGATGAAGCCCGGATTCCCTTTCATAAATTTTTTAAATAAAATTTTCTGTTTTTCACTTATGTCCTTAAACCAAGTATTGTTTAAAACCCCGGCTGGCGAAACGTCCTACAATAAAAGTTTCCCAGGGATGCACAAAATGTTAATTTTTATCTTGTCCCGGGATTATAATTTCCATTCATGTACAACTTCAGGGCTTGCAACATCATGGAACTTGGTTCAAAAGACTTTTTCCCAACCTTCTTAAAATATAGGAAATAATGAAACTATGGGTTTTTGATGTAAATCGGGGCAAAAAAAAAGTGCCATTAAATGACAAAATTTCCTACGGGGTAACCCCAAAAAATTTCTGCAGCTCCCGCAAATTGTTAAATATAGCAAAATATCTAACAAATTTTTTGAAAAAAATTTCCCCAGTCAAAAAATTATAACAAATCTGTCAATGGGGTTTTTTGGGTCTTTTTGGTTTCAATAAAAACCCAGAAAAAAAATGATTACTGGAAAGGGGGTTGAAATTTGGGTCAATTCCAAAATATCTGAAAAGTGATTCTGAATATCAGGAAGCAGCTGTAGCTTCCCTATTATTTGTTTTTTTAAAAAAATTTTTTTTTGCCCTCTAACCCTTGGTTTTTATATATTTTAAGGAATTCATTGGGGCTAATTTAAGTTTCAGAAGGAAGGGGCCCCTTTTTATCTTACCCCGAAAAGCAGTTTAAAAAACCAAACAATGAAAAAACTTTTTACTGATGTAATTTTTACATTTTAAAGTAATTTTTGTTAGAATACCCCAAAGATTCCTTAAAAAAAAAATTTACCCAAATCAAAATAAATTTTCAATTTCAAAATATGAAATTAAATTTTCGATTTTAAAAAAATTCAGTGTCAGTGTTTTTTTCATAATCTAAGTTTAGTTCTTTTAAAAACTTCCTTTGTTCCTCTGAACACTCGTGTGCAGTCTTTACCAAATCTAAGTTTTGGGGTCAAGCACATGGAGAAGTTTAAGGGGCAAACTCATAATTTTGCACGTTTCAATAGTGGGGATGGAAGAAATGCAAAACCAACTTTCGCAATTGCAAAAACAAATTTTTTGTATTTTTAGATTCAGCATTTACAGCAGACATTTGCATACAAGTTGTTAGGTTTAAAAAACACATATGCAACGGTTTGGTATCTTTTTTTTCGAAACGTTTCGCCTTCCAGTAGGCTTCTTCAGTCGGGGTAAAGGAAAAATTGATAGAAGCAAAAAGATTTCTTAAGACGAAAAGTAAAAAATGTTCATTATGAGTATAGTTTTACTGTCTCAAAATCTCCAACAACTGTTCAAAAGATCAATAAACCCCTCCATCCCCCACCATGTCATAGTCTGAAAAAACCCCTTTGAGTTTTTGGGGGTTTTTGGGGGAAAAATTTGTTTTTAGAAAGGAATTTTTCGGGGATAATTAAATTTTTCAGAGACGACTTTCGTAATTTTATTTTTTTAAAAAACACAAGGCGCCAGAAAAAAAGTGCTCTTCCCCCAAACATAAAGGGCCCCCTTTGGGGGGGGGGCAGAAAGGCCCGACCCGGAAAGGCCAAACTTCTCCCTACGACCCCTGAGGGCGGGGAATGTGGCTAGGCCGGGGGGCAGTTGGGGCCCAAAGGGTGAGGGTACTTGTACTTCCTCCCATGGGAGCTTAGGGTTTGAGACAATTTCCCCGATAGGGAGCCAAGGGGGTCACCAAATGCTTGGAAAAAGGGCCCGGGCCCGGAGAATACCGGGGAATAAAAAAAAAACAAAAAAAACAAACATTGGTTGGCTTCCGAAGTTTTCTATGTTTTGTGCGATGCTTTCCTGGTTAATTAAAAGTCTGCACTTTAAATTGGGAAAAAACTGTATCACCCCTTTTACAAGTTTCTGAAAGCCACATATGTTTCCCCAAAATAATAAACACCTGAGTTGAACTGCCTCCCCCCAAAGGGATGAAGAAATAACAATTTTTATTCCCCTTCTCTTTGGGTTTAAGAACCCTTTTATTATATTTATTTTAATTATGATTATATGTATCATGGGCACTGTCAGTAACCCGACTGTTCACCCCAAAATACAGTGGGTTTTCAAAGCTGTAAAAGAGAAGAAGAATTAAAAAAGAATGGGGGCCCTTCCCCAAACAGCGTGGGTTTGGGTTTCGCATCTGCGGATTAAAAAATGTGAACCCTTTTCATGTTTACAATAGCGGTTTCCCTTTTTTTAAATTTACGGTTTACTTACCAAAAACCCCATTCATCACTTATTAAGTGATTAAGGGTATGCTTTCTACTACTCTTTGAAATGAAATTCCAAAAAAACCTTCCATGGTAAGAATATTGTACAATTTGTACAATGTCAGCAGAAAATATCTTCAACTAAAAATTTAATTTCCCCCCCCGGGGCGACACAGCTTGTGTATACATTAAAACCGGGGTATACTTTACTATTTCGACGGTGTACCCCATCTCACGTTTGAATTGGGCCACCGGAATTCGAAACCCAAAGCAGGTGAAAGTATTTACACCCCGGGAAAACCCCGTTTTTATAATGGTACAATGACGAGAAAAAATCGCTGCTTGAAATTTTGTATGGTTTTCCTAGTAAAGGTTACTAGTTTGCGTGTCCCCCCCACCCCCCCCAAAAAAAAAAAAAAAAATTTAATATATAAAAATATAAAATATATATAAAAAATAATATATATTATATATATATATATATTTTATATATAAAATATTATATTTTAAATATCTTTAACCCTGTTTTCTAGTGTCTCTGGAAGGAAATAGATGTAGAGTTGATTGAAGCTCTTCAGATTTTGGGTAGTAATTAGTAATAAAAGGCACAGTTGGCCAGGTAGAAGCTGAGACAAATAAGGACCGATGGAGATATGTAGTAACTGCTCCAAGTAGTAAACTGTATTTGGATTTGAATAAATACGTGTGCCCACTCAGTTAGTATTGTACAGAGGTGATGATAGGTAGATGAGTCGTCGATGTCCGAATATAATATTATTCCACTAAGTGTTAGCTAAGGTCTTCATATTACGAATACAAGATGAAATAATGTTATAACTGTTTATTCCTTCATTCGAAGGAAATCAAAACAATAATTACGATTAGTTGTATGATAGGTTGATATTCGTTATTTTACATTGAACTTTCTCCCTATTACCCTCCTCCATCCCCTCACCCCACCCTCTCTCTGTTTCTCTCCCTCTCTCTCTGTCTCTCTCCCTCTCTCTGTCTCTGTCTCTCTCTTTCTCTCTCTCTGGGTCTCAGGTTATAAGGGTTATTTATGCTATAATATTTGTAGCTTAAAAAAGAGGTTAGATAGCTATACGAGTGTGAATTATTGAATTTGAATAGAACCTGCCTAAAGGACAGCAGACATATTACTTTGTTCCTCCATTATGTTCGTCTCTAATGTTAAGAAAACTCTGATCCTTAAAATGGACATTAAAGTAAGTCTTTTTTGTTCAGTCTGAGCTGACAATAAACAGCAGAGCGTGTGGTACCCTGGCAGCAGGTCACTTAAGAAGGAGGATGGGGCGTGATCACTTGCTACTCCAACCCATGGTAACAGGTAACTTAAGAGGAAGAGTGATGGAGAGAGATCACTCGCTACCACCACCCTGGTAACAGGTAACTTAAGAGGAAGAGTGATGGAGAGAGATCACTCGCTACCACCACCCCTGGTAACAGGTAACTTAAGAGGAGAGTGATGGAGAGAGATCACTCGCTACCACCACCCCTGGTAACAGGTAACTTAAGAGGAAGAGTGATGGAGAGAGATCACTCGCTACCACCACCCCTGGTAACAGGTAACTTAAGAGGAAGAGTGATGGAGAGAGATCACTCGCTACCACCACTCCTGGTAACAGGTAACTTAAGAGGAAGAGTGATGGAGAGAGATCACTCGCTACCACCCATCCTGGTAACAGGTAACTTAAGAGGAAGAGGAATGGAGTGATCACTCGCTACCCCATCCCCTGGTAACAGGTAACTTAAGAGGAAGAGGGATGGGGAGTGATCACTCGTTACCACCACTTTCATCAAGAGTTATAATTACTGTAAATATCTTGAGTAATAAAGTGGCCAAATAAATGAGCACTGCCGTAGACCTGTGGTATGTTAAGGTTGTGTGTGTGTGTTCACCTAATTGTAGATGCAGGGGTCGAGACATAGCTCCTGGCCCCGCCTTTCATTGAGTGCTATACTAGGTCTCTCCCCCCTG